>JAJOOF010007534.1:0-19782 GCA_029582545.1 Solanum lignicaule | reverse complement strand
ATACTTGGAACGCAACAAATCCATAACTCAAGGAGTCAATGATACTACTCATTTCAAGAATACTCAACTCGAGGATTCATGCGAAATTATGAGCATGAACTACTCAACTGAAGGACTCAAAGATACTTCTCATCTCAAGACTGTTCGACTTATAGGGTTGATGCGGAATTATGGGCATGAACAATTCAACTCAAGGACTTCATGGGTAACATGTAATAGTCTCATGTTTAGAACTATAATCTCAGGGGAGATTAGGAACTCAAAACTCAAGACTTAGAACTTGAAGATACTACTCCTCTCAAAGGTACTCAACTGATGGAGTTCATGCTGAAGTTATGGGCATGAACGACTTGACTCAAGGGTCAAAATCTCAATAAGGACATCATGTATACGACTCTTCTCATTCTCATACTTACTTACTCAAAACTTAACTCAAATCAATGATGGATCTCAAAGGATTAACAATTGAACTCAAAGGCTTTCTTGAACTCTACTCTTAACTCTCTCTTGAATGTGAATTATGAATTCAAGAATTATAGTTAATGATATGAAGGATATCGTGATGATAAAGTAGACTAATGAATACATTCTCCTCACTCTCATGCACACAAAGTGATGATACATCGTCTTGCACACGCTGCCAGAACTGTCATATACTTTGTCATCATATAGAATGCCTTAACTAAGTGAATCCACTAGTCTATGCTAAAAGCATTAAGGATTCATCTAAAAAGTATTATCCTTTCTATCCATGTTGGATACACGGTTTATGGAAACTTTGAATTATCTAAACTCAAACTCGTCCCATATCGGTGCTCAATACTACTCCCAAAACGTAACTAGCTCATATGTTTAAAAACATAACTCTTTCTGTGGTTTGAGATAATTGCTCAAACTACCCTCTTAAAAGAGGTAACTACTCTTGAAATAACTTTTGAACTCATAATTCTATTAGAAATTTCAGTTTCTCTTTTATCAATGTAAAAACTGATGCTTCTAGGAACAGATAGTCCCCTTATACTCATACTTGAAAACTCTTTCTCAAAAACATTTTGAAAGCATATTATAATATGATCATTGATGACTCCAGAAGTCATACTGCATAAACATTGATGGTATATCTAATAGCATAATGCTCATACATTGATGGCATACTCGATTGTCATACTAATCATGCTTTAGAAACTCTTTCCAAAACTCATCTTTTTCTTAAAGGAGGTAGTACACAAACTGCTCAAAAATCTTTTGGAAATCTCAGTTTCCTCTCATCTTAAATGTAAAAACATTTACTCTTGGGAAGACTTAGTTCCCATATATCATTTTAAAGAAAATGAACTCAACTCTACTATTTCTCAACTCAGTACTCAAGTCTTTAAAACAAGTTTTAAAACAATTTGTAAATAAACTTCTTAAAATAGGATTCATGCCGAATTGTGGTCGTGAACGACTCAATTTAAGGTTTTCATTAACTATGCATTGAACTCTATACTTGGAACGCAACAAATCCATAACTCAAGGAGTCAATGATACTACTCATTTCAAGAATACTCAACACGAGGATTCATGCGAAATTATGAGCATGAACTACTCAACTGAAGGACTCAAAGATACTTCTCATCTCAAGACTGTTCGACTTATAGGGTTCATGTGGAATTATGGGCATGAACAATTCAACTCAAGAACTTCATGGGTAACATGTAATAGTCCCATGATTAGAACTATAATCTCAGAGGGGATTAGGAACTCAAAACTCAAGTCTTAGAACTAGAAGATACTACTCCTCTCAAAGGTACTCAACTGATGGAGTTCATGCGGAAGTTATGGGTATGAACGACTCGACTCAAGGGTCAAAATATCAATAAGGAACTCATGTATACGACTCTTCTCATACTCATACTTACTTACTCAAAACTTAACTCAAATCGATGATGTATCTCAAAGGATTCACAATTGAACTCATTGGCTTTCTTGAACTCTACTCTTAACTCTCTTTTGAATGTGAATTATGAATTCAAGAATTATAGTTCATGATATGAAGGATATCGTGATAATAGAGTAGATTCATGAATACATTCTCTTCACTCTCATGCTCACTTACTTGAGTATTGCAACAAGTTACTAGAAGTTGTCACAAAAGGACTCAATGGACTTTCTTATAACGTTCGAAAGAATTCTCAAAACATAACTCTTAACTCTACCTTGAATTATAATTAAGCATTCAAGGTTATGATTCGTGTTATGAATGATTTCTAGGTATTTAGAAGTAGTTTAGAGTGTTTAGAATCAAGGGGGAGTAAAGGTACCCTTTGGATGAACTCAAACGGATGAAACGATGAAGAATGGTTGGGGGCAGGTGACCCTGGCGTTCTGAGTGGCGCGGGGCGCCAGCCCGTAAACTTCAAAGAAGTGGTTGGGGCGCTTTGGCTGGCGTGGGGCGCTAGGCCCCAACCCAGAAAACGTTGACGACTTTCTTTGCTCGTTTTCTCACCCTAACTCACCTAGAATCGAACGGTTGCTTCCCCAATCACTTGGATTCAATTACTTAACATAATTACATTCTAATATACTCAAAGCAATACTCAAATCACTAAATTTCATCTCAAGAAACCATCAAAACCCCAACACAACAAGATTTATAATGAACTTCAAGAACACCTATCAAGAACTCTAATCTTTCAACTTCAAGAATAGAATTTCGGATAAAATAACATGATTGGCATGTGGGTGAACTAACCCAACACTATGGAAGCTTACATACCTCTTAGGGATCAAACCCATGGCGAAAATCTGCAACAACACGCAAGAATCTCGACGAACGCTTGATCTTCTCCTCTTTTCTTCTCTTTTCTCTTCTTTCCTCTTCTTGAACTCTCAACTAAAACCCTAGGCGTATATTTGGATTATGAAACTGAACCTCATAGGATTAGACCCTTAAAAAATTACTAAAAATGAATTAAATCTGATTGGGTAAGGAAATGACCAAAATACCCCTTACTATTTTCGAATAACTTTCCTTAACTGGACAACCTGACTTCAAAAGGACATATCTCACTCATCCGAACTCGAAACTGAGCAAACTCGGTGGCGTTGGAAATATAATTCAAATATCTTTCATTGGATACGTTGTATCCCACCTTACTCATCTTGTAAGAGTTATGATCATTTGAATTTTCCCAAAACATGGAAGAGATTAGGAATGACTTCAATGAATTCTCTCTATTTCTTATTGGAACTCAAGGTGCTACATCTAGTGACCTTAACACTTAAGAAATTTTAAATTCTTCGGTAAAATCCCACTTACTACGAAGGATAGTTCGAGTCTCAGCTCAAAAAATTTTTGCGATGCTACAAAGATGTTACAATTATTGTGAGGATCCTTTGATCATTAAACTGCCTGACAATGCCAGCTTTCATTGTGTGGTCATGTTAAATATAACACTACACATGAGGTAACCAGTGATTGTAATCTATTACAAAAATATTAAAAAAGAGTCAATCAAGACAAAAAAAAATGACACTTCTGGGAGGAAACTCACCTCACTAAAAGTTATTTGTGTTTTTTTGTAAGTTCTGTGTACTAAGAAGAGTAGGAAGTACAAGTAGAAATATGCAAGTATCGAAAAAGAATCATTACACAAGATTAAAAAAATCTTAGCATAAACTTTCAACAAAGAGTACATTGTTCTTCACTAAAAACTAAAATAAAAAATCTAAACCCTAGAAAATACTTTTAATAGTTTCATGAAATTTGAAATTAAAAAAAAGGTTGGTCCTCCGAAGTTTATCTTACGTTTCATCTGATGGCCCATCATAGGTGTGACGGTCCATTTGCATTTTCCGTAATCGTGAGTGAGTAGCTTGGTATGACTGCCCTTAACGATGGTCTGCCTGACGGCCTATCACATATGTGATTCTTCCTCGGGTGGATTGTCAGAACCTACCTTTTAGGGGTGCCCCTATTAACCTCTAACGGTGGACATGACGGCCCGTCAAACCTGTGACAATTCATCTAGGCTTCCGTCATGGGTTTAATTTTGCATATTTTTAGCTTCATTTTTCTTCTTTTCCCTTTTTTGAGATTTCCCATCTATCATACTAGAAAATTCATTAAATGGAACTATCATTTTTTAAGAATTTGTATTTATTCATAGTTAAGAGCACCAAATATTACTTCTATGGTTAGAACATCATGATGCTATTGTAAGTCAGCATGTGACTTACATTATAGATATATGTGATGATTTTCTAATCTAAATGGACTTTATGATCCCTCGTGAAAATTAGTTTAGACAAAGAAGTACTTAATTTTTTTAAAAATATTTCGGTTGGTTAAATTTGTTTTTTCTACAAGTTTTTAATGCATCATTTCAAAGAACTTTTGGGAGAATGAAGTTTATTTAAAATGACATGTGAAATAGGATGAATGATGAACTTTTGAGCCGTTTTGTGGTGTCTCATGTAGAAAAAGATGCATCTATTAATATAATAAATTATGATATTGTAAAAATAGTTTAAAAGATAAAACCTTATCTATTAAGGTTTTGATAGTATAGTTAGTAAAATTGAATTTTACAATTTTACATGTTTTACATAATTATCTCAAACATTTTTTTATATTTTCTTATAATTAATGAAGTGAAATATGTTGAATTTCTTAAGTCGATTATTATCATCTAAAAGATGGAGGAAATAAGATGGCAATGCAGTCATATAGAACTAAACATAAACAAACTAGATACATAATTAGAAAAAGAAAATTACTTCCATGATTAGTTTAAAATCAAATCTTAAATAATTTACAGTTTTCTCATAAAACCTAACAAATGATGTAAGAATGTTAAAATTACATATATCACAAACTCTTGGATTCATACATAGAAATATTATAGACACTATTAACCGAGAAATTAATAGTATCAAAAAATAGAAATAAAATTCTTCGGTCATCAAACTAATACTCTTTAAGTATGTTACATGAAGATAATAAATAACAGTAAATTAACCCGGTTACCATGGGTTGACAAAAATTAGGTCCAAGACTTTTTTTTTATTATATAAAAAGCATGACTTAGAGAAAAATAAAACAAGAGAAAAATAAACAAGTACTGAACAAAGTTAATTTTCGATGCAAAACTCTATAAAAATTACCTTATTTTAATATTAAAATAAACTAAAATTTACATAATCGAAAACAATTTATTTCTTATCAATAGCTTATCATTAATAGGGGTTTGAGTTGAAAAGAAACCCAAAAAAAGAAAAGAAAAATAATCAAAAGATAATAAATGGTCAGAGAAAGCGGTTAGAGTAAATCATCAAAATTGAGCATCAAGGCAAACTTTTCTTTTAACGTTTTGGTTCATACATTATATTACTTATTTAAAAAAAACGACGTTTGATCCATGCAGATTTTAGCATTGTGATTCACAATATTTTGTATGAATTTTCTAGTCCTTTCAAAAAAAGAATAAACTACAGTTCCACAATCTAATAGATAAAATTTGTTAAGTATTTAAATAAGAACAAAAATGCTCGCTTTAAAGTATAGCTCTCGATACGTTAAAATTATTCTAAAAATTAAAAGGAGATGAATGTTTATTGTATTCAATCACTCAAAACGCTAAATTGATTATTTAAATAAATTTTAATTATTTACTTGTATTTTGTTTTCTTTTGTGTGTAGTATCAATAATTCGAGGTAGATTAAAAGTATCCATTTAATGAGTTTACACTTTAAGTAATTAGCATTGAACGCTTGGTAGATTGAAAATTTTGAATACAGAAATAAGAGCTTTTGAAATTTATTAAAATTTCACCTAACATCAATTCCTAGAATTAAAAAACATAGGGTTAGGATAAATTTGCAATGAAATAATTTGATCAATCTCTTCCAATGATTCTTTTCATTTGTAATCATCTACTATTTGCAATTTTTAAAAAAATAATTTATTTGACTTTATGTGTGTGTATATATAATCATTAGAAAATCTATAAACATAATCATTAGATAATCTATAATTTATTTCATTTAACAGCACAACTAGAATTTTCAAAGAGAAAGATACAATTTTCTTGATAATACCCAATATTTGTCCCTTCATACTAAAGAAATAAGCATGTAATATGCAATCTCATCAAAAAATTCTATGACCAACACTAATTTCTTGCAGCTTCTATGTTCAATCTTTCGACAATAGGTAACCACTTATCATACTGCAAATGAAAAGGCCACATAAAGTTAGTAATCAATTAACTTGAAAATTTTCATGAAGGAATATTTGCTGAAATTAAAATTTACCTCCGCCTGCAATCGGTTGCAATCATTACGAAACTCACTAAGAAGCTTCTTTTATTCTTCTTTAGCAGTGGCAGAGCAAGTTTTGTTTCTCTCTATCAGTTTACTTTGGAATTCATAATTGAAGACAAGTGTTTTTCTTTTGTTTTCAAGAGTTTTGAATCCTTTCTTGATCCTCTCACTAAAAATTAAAAGCACCATAAATATATCGTGAAGCCTATAAAAAAACAAACAAAACATAAAAAAATATATATAAAGAACATCAAATAGAAACTCACTTGATCATCTTCTGTTTTGAAGAATCCATTGGTAAAGGTAACTTCGACTAGATTAATAATAAAGAAGATTGATTTATTTAGTGCGGTATATAATTTGCTTCTCAGAAGAGTAAAACCCCTCTTTAAATAGATGTCTTCATTATATTCTTCCCAAATATAATATTTGAAGTTCAAATTGTAATGGAAATTTAATTATTTTTGTGAGATTTGTGTAGGTTAAAAATGGTAATAAATTAATTTTGTTGCTCAATTTTATTAGATGAATTGGATTTGATATATCCTAAATAATATGTAATAAACTATTTTAATGAATAATTATAAATTTAAAATTTAATAGTTATTTTTTCTAAATAAGGTTAATCATGTAGACTTTTTTCGGTCAACAAGCAAAGTTTTTACTCAACCAAAAATATTTATTGTCAAATCTACTACCCCTATTGGGATTCAGCGCTACCTCTCATCTATCTTTATCTATACATTTGGGTATCTCTAGTTTCATTTTAGTCAACTAGGCCTACAAAAAAGCATTATTATGAAGGGTAGGAAATTTACTTCTTCGATGAAAACTCTAGTTTCTATGTATTTGACATTCTATTATATCATATCATGATCCAAAATCAATGGCCATGATGGCACCTACTAAAACTCACTAGTGGAACATTTGCCCCTTGCCAAGGTAGAACCCCATATCATATCATAAAAGTTGTGTGGATCCACTAACTAAGAAACTTAAGACAATCCTACAGGGCATGTTGTTTGGAACTAGAGGTTTCTACTACAGAATATCCCATTTATGCCTCCACCTTAAAATTTTATCAATGCTAAGTTAAATTCAATGAAATACATAAATTCAATTATCATAGAATAACATTAGAAAAGACAATAATCATAACTGCAATCCAAATAAAAAAATGTATAAGAATAGCTTCTTTCAAATAGTGGTTGCGTCCTAATTTATAACACCAATCCAAATCATGGTTGTAGATAGTCCACATCCTAATTTATAAGTGGAGTTTAGTGGCTGCATGAATGCAAACAGTTAATAACATCTTGTACTTCAAATATATAGAGGACATTTTCTTTTTTATATAAAAATCATGATTAAGATGCAAAGATATTTTGTCACCACAATATCATGAGATACACCATCATATTAGATACATTCTGGAAGACATTTGATCTAGTGAACCAAACTTTCAAAAACTCTAGCAGGTGAAGATAACATGTATAAGAAGGAAGTTACAAAGGTAATAAATGATGTAACCAAAAAGGGCATGAGTGGAACACCAAGTACAGAAATGTAAAGTTAGAAACATTAGATAATAGGATTAGACTACAAATATATTGTTATTGTGGGGATCCTTTGATCATTAAACTACCTAACTATGCCATCTTTCATTGTGTGGTCATGTTAAATCAAATACTACACAGGAGGTAACCGGTGATTGTAATATGTTTAAAAAAAAATTAAAAAAAAGTCATTCAAATAAACTATTTTTTGCATACAGAGAAATATATAGACACTGTTAACCGAGAAATTAATAGAATAAAAAATAGAAATAAAATTCTTCGATCACTAAACAAATACTCTTAAGTATCTAAAGAAGTTAAATGAAGACAATAAATAACAGTAAATTAACCATGTTACCATGACTTGATAGATCCAAGAATTTTATTATTAAATAAAAATCATGACTTAGAGAAAAATAAACAAGTAATGAACAAAGTCAATTTTCGATGTAAAAATCTATAAAAATTACCTTATTTTAATATTAAAATAAACTAAAATTTATGTAATCGAAAATAATTTATTTCTTATTAATAGCTTATCGTTAATGGGGGTTAGAATCGAAAAGAAACTCAAAAAAAGAAAAGAAAAATAATCACAAGATAATAAATGAGGCGGAGAAAGCGGTTAGAGAAAATCATCAAAATTGAGCATAAAGATAAACTTTTCTTTTAAATTTTGGGATCATACATTATATTACTTATTTTTTTTAAATAAAGACAATGTTTGATCCATGTAATTTTTAGCTTTGTGATTCACGATATTTTCTATGAATTTTCTGGTCTTTTCAAAAAAGAAAAAATTACAGTTCCACAATTAATAGATAAAATTTGTTAATTATTTAAATAAGAATAATATTGCTCGCTTTGGTCAAATCATAAAATATTTAAGGGATCATTTTGAACCCACCAAGATTAAATTAAAGTCCTTAGTAGATAAACTTTAAAGTATATTTCTCGATACGTCAAAATTATTCTAAAAATTAAAAGGAAGATGAATGTTTTTTTTATTCAATCAGAGAAAACGCTTAATTGATTATTTAAATATATTTTAATGATTAACTTGTATTTTGTTTTCTTTTGTGTGTAGTATCAATAATTCGAGGTAGATTAAAAATATCCATTTAATGAGTTTACACTTTATGTAATTATCATTGAATGCTTTGTAGATTGAAAATTATGAATACCGAAATAATAGCTTTTGAAATTTATCAAAATTTCACCTAAAAAAACATAGGATTATTGATCAATCTCTTCCAATGATTCTTTTCATTTGTAATCATCTACTACTATTTGCTTCTTTTTTTTTAATATTTGAATATATATATATATATATATATATATATATTCATATTTCTATAAACATAATCAGTAGAAAATCTATAATTTATTTCATTTAACGTCACAACTAGAATTTCCAAAGAGAAAGATACAATTTTCTTAATAATACCCAATATTTGTCCCTTCATACTAAAGAAATAAGCATGTAATATGTAATCTCATCAAAAATTTCTATCACCAACGCTAATTTCTTGCAGCTCCTATCTTTAATCTTTCGGCAATAAGTAACCAATCATCATACTGCCAATGAAAAGGCCACATAAAGTTAGTAATCAAATAACTTGAAAAAGGAATATATTCTTAAATGAACATTTACCTCCGCCTGCAATCGGTCGCAATCATTACGAAACTCAATAAGAAGCTTCTTTTGTTCTTCTTCAGCAGTGGCAGAGAAAGTTTTGTTTCTCTATATCAGTTTACTTTGGAATTCATAATTGAAGACAAGTGTTTTTCTTTTGTTTTCAAGATTTTTGAATCCTTTCTTGATCCTCTCACTAAAAATTAAAAACTCCATAAATATATCGTGAAGCCTATTAAAAACAACCAAAATATAAAAAAACATTATAAAGAACATCGAATAGAAACTCACTTGATTATCTTATGTTCTGCAGAATCCATTGGTAAAGGAAATTTTGACTAGGTTAATAATAAAGAAGATTGATTTTTTTAGTGTGGTATATAATTTGCTTCTCAGTAGAGGAAAACCCCTCTTTAAATAGATGTCTTCATTATATTCTTACCAAATATAATATTTTAATTTCAAAATGAAATGGAAATTTAATTATTTTTGTGAGATCTCTGTAGGTAAAAAATGGTAATAAATTAATTTTGTTGCTCAATTTTATTTGATTAATTGGATTTGAAGATATCCTAAATAATATGTAATAAACTATTTTAAGGAATAATTATAACTTTAAAATTTAATAGTTATTTTTCTAAATAAGGTTAATCATGTAGATTTTTTTGGTCAACAAACAAAGTTTTTATTAAACCAAAAATATTTATTGTCAAATCTACTACCCCTATTAGGATTCAGCGCTACCTCTCATCTATATTTATCTATACATTAGGATATCACCAGTTTCATTTTAGTCAACTAGGCCTACCAAAAAGCATTATTATGAAGGGTAGGAAATTTACTTCTTCGGTGAAAACTCCAATTTCTATGTATTTGATATTCTCTCTCTCTCTCACTCTATATATAAATGTATATATATCATGATCCAAAATCAATAGCCATGATGACACGTACTAAAAACCCACTAGTGGAACATTTGCCCCTTGCTAAGGTAGAACTATGTATCATATTATAAAAGTTGTGTGAATCCACTAGCTAAGAAACTTAAGACAATTTTACGAGGCATGTTATTTGGAACTAGAGGTTTTTACTAGAAAATATCCTATTTATGCCTCCAGCTCAAAACTCTATCGGTGCTAAGTTAATTCCAATGAAACAGATAAATTCAATTATGACAGCATAACATTAGAAAAGACAATAATCATAACTGCAATCCAAATAAAAAAGTGTATAAGAGTAGCTTCTTTCAAATAGTGGTTGCATACTAATTTACAACACCAATCCAAATCATAATTTACCTACGGCATAAATTAGTCCACATCCTAATTTATAAGTGAAGCTTAGTGGTTGCATGAATGCAAACAGTTAATAGCATCTTGTACTTCAAATATATAGAGGACGTTTTGTTTTTATAAAAATCATAGATAAGATTCAAATATATTTTTTCACCACAATATCATGAGATTCATGACACCATCATATTAGATATTGTCACGCTCCGAGCCTACACCCCGGACGTAGCTGGTACTCGAGAACCATTGCTGGCCCCAAGCAAACCCTTGGTCTGGCTTACTTACTCAATGGAAGACTTAAAGCATTAATACAAGGATTCAAATGCACTTTCAAAACAACTGTCTCAAATAACATAGAGCATTTAAGAATAAACATCCAAACTAGCCAAAAATGAATAACGACCTTATTCTGTCGTTAGGAAAAAGCCAATGGGAAAAGAATTGGGGTCAGAAAACTTTTTGGTAGTAACTTCGAATTTCCCAACCTAGTCTAGATTTGGACGAAATCGGAGTCAGTAAAGTCTAGGGAAATCAGATAACAATTGGGTGATCTAATTATGATTTTTATCACATGAGTAGATAGCTAAGACGTTAGGGAACCCCTACGACTTTACAGAATTGAATTCGGGTGAGTAGAACTCCCAAAACTGATCTTAGCGTGAACTGGTTATTTCAGAGTGTCGTTGGTTGAAGGTGTGTTGTGAAATGGGAGTATTGGAATTATTAATTTTGCTTACTGTTTCTGTGCAAGCCGCTGAGGCGAGATTTTCCCGCCGGGGGTGGCCGCTGTGGCCGGACGTGGGTCCTTATAGCGGGACAGACGCGACTTACGACGAAAATAAATCCCAAAAATGTTTTATCTGTACTTTTCAACTTTGAGAGCTAAGGAATGACCCCAAGGGTTTTCTTGATAGTTTTTCACCATTCTTGAGGCTTAAGGTAAGGTTTTCGCTCCCCGAATCCATATTTCGATCCATAGAACATAGTTTCTTGGGTATGTTGGGGGAAGGTTTTGATCTGGGAATTATGGTGGAAAAGGCCCTAAATTGAAATATTAGGATCAAGGGTTTGGTCTTGAGTTATTGGGTTTGTTATAATACAGATATTTAGACCTTTGATTGTTGATCCTTGCGTATATTAATTGTTGTAGACCTAGAACAAGCAAAAAGAATCCGAAAAGGGAAGATTCAAGTACCTTAGGGGATTCAAGCTTGGATTCAAGGTAGGTGATGGTTGTGATTTCATATGGTGTGATATATGTTTGTTCTTGCTTCATTATAATACATGTATGTATGCGAATGTTGCATTATTGATCACACTAATTGTAAATGAGGATAGATGAATGATGAATGCCATGAATCATGACTTAATTGTATGATTTCAGGATATACTTGTGATTGTGATTGTGGCTTATTGAATGGATCGAGTGTTGCATTTCGACACACTAACTTGCATCAATTACCACATTCCGGCATAAATATAGGATCGGTTGCCACGTTCTGGCATAAACATTGGATCGGGTACCACGATCTGGTACACTAACAGTTTGGGTGTGGGTTCCATGAGAGGACCATTGACTTGTGATTGATGTTTTCGTATCTACCTGCTATTGATAATGTGGAATTGAGCATGTTTCCTGATAAGATGACTGATATTGTATATGTTCGGTATATGCCTATTTATGATGTTGTAATTACTTGTTTATGTTGTACTTATTGGGATAGCCACGTGATCCTACCAGTACACTGTGGCTGTGTACTGATACTGCACTTTCTCTTTCTTTGTTGAGTACAGGGCATCTTCAGGAGGCTATTGATAGACATCAGCTAGGTGACTTTTGAGTTTGACCGGATTCAAGGGTAAGCCAGTTCTTTCAGGCTGCCATGGATCTATCTTGTTTAAGTGCACTCTTTTCAAACTCAGACTATTTGTTTAAGGTGTTTGTTTAGTTTCGGGGTTGTACCCCTTGGTCATAGACTTGTCGTTAGTAGAGTTTTGGTACAATGACTTTCAGGTTCTAGGGGTTGTTCTTTCGCATTAGTTTGGCTAGTTTATTTAAACCTTTGGAGTTTCTGGGAACTCTATATAATTTCTGCATTTAAACCTTCTTCCATATCTTTAGATGCCTTAGAATTTTGGTTGAGTTTATTAATTTGGTTATTAGTAATGGTTCTCCCACCGAGGGTTTAGTGTGAATGTCAATCACGACGGTCTGGGTCATGACAAAGTTGGTATCAGAGCCCTAGATTCGTTGATCTCATTGTACCAAAATGAGTCTAGTAGAGTCTTGCGGAACAGTACGAAGACATTCATACTTTTCTTCGAAAGGCTATAGGACTTTAGGAAAAGCTCACTTCTTTCTACTCATTCGTGTTATGACTTGAATCCATTGGTATCTGGGTGATACAAATTGGTATATTTCCTCCTTCACTCTATGGTTCGTACTAGAGCAACAAAAGTGGTAACACCATCACTAGCAAGATAAGAATTTGCATAGACTATCGTCAATTGAATAGGGTTACCATTCAGAATAAGTATCCATTGCCTCAGATAGATGATTTTTTTGACCAATTGCAGGGTGCATCAGTTTTCTCTTAGATATATTTAAGGTCTGGTTACCATCGGTTAAAGATTAGGCCTGAGGATTTACCAAAAATGGCATTTTGGACCCGCTATGAACACTATGAGTTTTTAGTTATGTCGTTTGTGTTGACAAATACGCATGCAGCTTTTATGAGTTGATGAATGGAGTGTTCAAACCATTTCTAGATTTGTGTGTATTGTGTTTATAGATGACATTTTAGTTTATTCTAAGAGTGAGGAAGAACATGTTGACCACCTTCATATGGTTTTGAGTATCCTTGGGAGACAGAAATATTATGCTGAATTTTCTAAGTGTGAGTTTGGGTTGACTTCGGTTGCCTTTTTGGGGCATGTAGTTTCAAGGAAAGGGGTAATGGTAGATCCCCAAAAAATTGAAGCAGTCAGGAACTGGGTCCGACCTAGTTATGTGATTGAAATTAAGATTTTTTGTAGGGATCGCTAGCTACTATCGTCGCTTGTGAAGGGATTAAGGTCAGATTTGTAGATCCCAGTTTATAGGTGACAAAATTTAAGAAGTTTTGGTAAGGGACGGTTAGATAATGTATACCATTACTTGGGAAAATGCATTTAGTCTTGTTGTCATAACATGTATGGGTTGTTTAGCAAATGATGAAATTAAGTTATGCCAATTGAGGTTAGAAGTTATAATATGATTTCATGGATTGATTGTATATCAAGGAGGGTTAGGATACAACTGCTCCAATGACAACGATGTTTATTGGGTTAAGATATTAAGTGTGTTATAATTGTGGAGAACCTGGGAATATGAGAAGGAAATCAGTGAGGCCGTGGAGGCCGGGGAAATGGTAATGCAGGAAGTGGAGTAGTGCAGTCAGGCCAAGAGGTGGCCCATCAAGATGACAGGGCTTAGTTTTATGCCTTTACGGGCAAGATCGATGCTGAGGTGTCTGATGTAGTAGTCACATGTACTATGTTTGTTTGTGACCAGATGGCTAATGTGTTGTTTGATCCGGGTTCTACTTATTCTTATGTGTCCGTCCAGTTTGCCTTGGGATTTGATATGATTTGTGATGTACTTGATGCCCCTATCCATGTTTCTACCCTAGTTGAAGAGTCAGTCATAGTCACCCATGTGCATCGTGTTATCCTGTTTTGTTTATGGATTACAGATTTGGGTTGATTTGGTTATGTTGGATATGACTGACTTGATATAATCTTAGGCATGACTTGGTTGTCCCCCTATTATGTTGTGCTTAATGGTAATGCTAAGTCGGTAAATCTAGATATCCTGGGTAGGGAAAGGTTGGAGTGGGAACGGGGTACAAGCCTAAGTCAGCTAAGGTCATATCTTTCATGTAGGGTAGGAAACTGGTGGGGCAGGGTTGTTTGGCTTATTTAGCTCATATTCGGGATGTTGAGGTTGAGTCTCCCTCTATTGAGTCTATTCCTGTAGTGTCTGAATTTAGAATAGTGTTTCCTACTGTTTTGCCTGGTATGCCTCCGGATAGATATATAGATTTCTGCATTGATTTGGAAACTGGCACTCGCCCCATCTCCATTCCTCCTTATCTCATGGCTCTGGCAGAATTGAAAGAGATTAAAGCTCAAATCCAGGAGCTTTTTGATAAAGGCTTCATCCGTCCTAGTGCTTCCCCGTGGTGGTGCTCCTGTCTTGTTGGTTAAGAAGAAGAAAGGTAGTGTGAGGACTGATGATTTAATCTTAAGCCATAAAGGAGTGGATTAATACCAGAATGACAAGCTTATGGATAAAGAAAGTCCCAATGAGTAATACTTGGGTGAATGCAATTGAAGATGTTAGTAAGGAAGTGTGTATAAAATTGGGTTAGTCCTTTTGAATTTGATAGGTATACCTGAGTTTGAGGTGTCATGTCGATGAAAAAGGTGACTTGTAGTGATAGATAGGGCTATCCGAGCGTAATGGGAGTAAGAGTGTTTGCTGGATTGCGGTGGAATGCAACTATATAATAAGATTGTTGGTTAAGAGAATTTTGTGTAGTAATTACGACTTGCAAGTATCTAAGGTTGTGATTTTCTAATATTTGGTGAGTAAACATGGTTGTATAGAAAGTTTTAAGAGATCTAGGGACACCACTCGAATAGAATTTAAAAGAGCCAGAGTCATAATGAAGGAAAAATAGTGGGATGTAGTACAGCCTTTAGAGAGAGGCAAGAACAAGAATATTTTATTGATTTCAAAGTCTAAAGAGATATCTTTAGAGGGGTAGATAATTGGGTTCAGAGACACGTGATTTCATTCATTTTGTTGTGACCATGGTAATAGTATCACAAGTCCGTCATATTGGTTAAAAACTATTGGAAAAGACGTGAAAAAGGAGGGTACATACATTAGCTCGAGTGTGATGATAAGTGCTTTGTTTTGTTTTGAGTTTAATAATGAGTACGATTGAATTGTTAACGAAAGATAGTGTGAGATCGATGGAGATGTGAGCCATGATAAGCGAAGATCCATGAATTCATAAAAATGTTCGAGGTATAAGTCAATGTTGATAGATAAGGGGATTGTGTTATACGGTTGAATTTACAATTCAAATTTTTCATTGTAAGTCTACATTCGTGGTGATATATTTTGTCAAGGTATGAATTTGCAAGGTGAGAAATGATCAATTGTATCAGGTATTGAGCATTTGAAAGGACTTACACTGGTTTGAGTCGTAAAGTTTATTACTTTTTTATTTTTAAAGTACCTAAGAAAGGTTTTCATATAAAAGTGTTGGATTAGAGTAAGGTAAATGGTCGGAGTGTTCATGATGGTGGTTAGTATTGAGAGAGTGGATTTTAGTGGAATGATGTGAAGAGTATGTCGAGTCAACTCAATAGAAATGACTAGTATCGACTCTTCAAAGGAAAACCTTTAGTGTTATTCCGTAAAATTCTTATGTGATCATCTATTTCATTTTGTTCATGGTGGTGAGTATGATTTACTAGTTATGCTTACGTGTGTTTTCACTTTTGTGGGTGGATCCCTAGTGGTGGATCATGTGTACCGATCCTGCGATGTTTTCTTGGTTGAGTGGGATGATTGGGAAGACTTGGTTATTTCAGAGAACATATTTGGTGTTGTCTTGGAGTTGTTAAGGTATTCCAGTGATTCTAGATGTACCACCTTGCTTATGAGAATTTATGGAAGAGCTACCATGTGTATTTATGGTTGTCCGAAAATCTTAATATTCCTCTAGTCGTCAAGGTCATTTATCGATTATGTGTGACTGAATGTAGGGATCATTGGGTCCAATTCTACTGTTCTTAAGAGGTAATCTACAATTATTAAATCTAGCATCTTGATAGTTTTGTTGGAGGGTTTGTATGCTTGGACATATCCCTCGATGAGTGTCTGATGTCTAAAGATCAAATATTTTATAACTTAAGTTCATGGGAATTTATGTTGTGAGATGGATATGTTGATAAGAACTATGATTGTTTGGGTATTATGAGTGTGTGTTGGTTGGTTCAAGTTCACCTCTAATTGTGGCGAGTTTTGATGTAGGAATTCATCATGGTTATGTGAGAAAGGATTCGTCCTGATGTTTGTGTCAAACTCCTTGATAACATGTTGCAGACATGTGTACGATCAACTTTGGTGGTTATTGGGAATAGCTTTCTTTTTATTCAAGTGTACATACAACAATAAGTATCACTCGAGTATTGTGATGACTTCATTGAGGCATTGTATGAAAAGATGTGTAGGTTTTCAATTGGTTGGTTTGGGGACGGAGATTATATCATAAAGTGAAACTCAGTTTTGTTAAACAAGACCTTCTATATGAGAAAGAACCGGTTGCAATTCTTGATTGCGATGTTCGTAAGCTAAGGGACATGTGAGACAAGTATCCCCAGTTGTTCAGAGATTCAGGAACGACTTGATTCCATTGTTAGGGAAAAGCCAATGGGGAAAGAATTTGGGCCAAAAAACTTTTTTGGTACTACTTGGAATTTCCCAACCTAGTCCAGATTTGGACGAAATCGGAGTCAGTAAGGTCTAGGGAAATCTAGTAACAATTAGGTGATCTTATTATGATTTTGATCACATGAGTAGATAGCTAAGACGTTAAGGAACTCGTACGACTTTATGGAATTGAATTCGGGTGAGTAGAACTCCTGAAACTGATCTTAGTGTGAACTGCTCGTTTCTGAGTATCGTTGGTTGAAGGTATTTTGTGAAATGGGGGTATTGGAATTATTAATTTTCTCACTGTTTCCATGCAAGCTACTGAGGTGGGATTTTCCTGCCAGGGCGGGGACGCTGTGGCGGGACTTGGGCCACTATAGCGGGACAGACACGATTTAAGTCGAAAATAAATCCCAAAAATGTTTTATTCTACACTTTTTGACATTGAGAGCTAAGGAATGACCCCAGGGGTTTTCATGATAGTTTTTCACCATTCTTGAGGCTTAAGGTAAGGTTTTCGCTCCCCCAATCCGTATTTCGATCTGTAGAACGTAGATTCTTGGGTAGTTATTGTCGGGGGAAGGTTTTGATTTGGGAATTATGGTGGAAAAAGCCCTAATTTGGAATATTGGGATAATGGGTTTGGTCTTGGGTTATTGGGTTTGTTATGATCCGGATAATTAGACCTTTGATTGTTGATCCTTGCGTATCTTAATTGTTATAGACCTAGAACAAGCGGAAAGAATCTGGAAAGGGAAGATTCAAGTGCCTTAGGGGATTCAAGCTTAGATTCGAGGTAGGTGATGGTTGTGATTTCATGTGGTGTGATGTATGTTTGTTCTTGCTTCATTATAATACATGTATGTATGTGAATGTTGCATTATTGATCACACTAATTGTAAATGAGGATAGATGAATGATGAATGACATGAATCATGACTTGATTGTATGATTTGAGAATATACTTGTGATTGTGATTTTGGCTTGTTGAATGGATCGGGTGTTGCGTTCCAACACACTAACTTGGATCGGTTGACACGTTCCGACATAAATATGGGAATTGTTGCCACGTTTCGGCATAAACATTAGATCGGGTACCACGATCCAGTACACTAACAGTTTGGGTGTGGGTTCCATGAGAGGACCATTGACTTGTGATTGATGTTTTCGTATCTACCTGCTATTGAAAATGTGGAATTGAGCATGTTTCCTGATAAGATGGCTGATATTGTATATGTTTAGTATATGCCTGATTATGATGTTGTATTACTTGCTTATGTTGAACTTATTGGGATAGTCGCGTGATCCTACCAGTACATTGTGGTTGTGTACTGATACTGCACTTGCTCATTCTTTGTTGAGTACAGGGCATCTTCAGGTGGCTATTGATAAACCTCAGCTAGGTGACTTTTGAGCGTGACCGGAGTCAAGGGTGAGCTAGTTCTTTCAGGCTGTCATAGATCTATCTTGTTTAAGTCCACTCTTTTCGGACTCAGACTATTTGTTTAAGATGTTTGTTTAGTTTTGAGACGGTACCCCTTGTTCGTAGAATTGTTGTTAGCAGAGTTTTGGTACAATAACTTTCAGGTTTTAGTGGTTGTTCTTTCGCATTTGTTTGGGTAGTTTATTTAAACCTTTGGAATTGATGGGAACTCTATATAATTTATGCATTTGAACCTGCTTCTGTATCTTTAAATGCCTTAGAATTTTGGCTGAATTTATTAGTTTGGGTTGTAGTAATGGTTCTCCCATCGGGGGGTTAGTGTGGGTGTCAATCACGATGGTCTGGGTCGTGACAATATGGCAACTCATGTCTTATAGCAAAACATCTTAAATACAAGACTAAGGAACTCTAACTACTCATTTATGAAGCCTCTAAAACAAAGAGGGATGTTGGGACAAGACCCCCGATCATCCTAACAACTGAAATACAAGACAACAAAGTAAACAGACTCCTCCGAAAAGCAAGGAGGCTCACCAACTGACTCTGAGTGCTCAACTGGATCAATGAGGCGTTGGGTGTTGATCCTGGATACCTGTGTTTGCATCATAAGAAGATGCAGGCCAAATGGCATCAACACATTGAATGTACGAGTACGCGAGGGGAACACTAAATATAAATACTCAACTCATGAATACTCAACTCAAATGGAAAGTAAAAACAACAATAAAGGTGCAGTTTATAAAAAGCATTTAAAACAATAAGTGGTAACTCAATGTATTAAAGAGATGCAATAACAACTCAGTTTACTCATCTAATAAAGTAATATAATACTGTGGGACTTTCTCTAACGGACAACTAATATACTGTGAGTTTACGGTATTTTTAATACATTTCACTTAAAAATTGTGTGTGTCTATGAAACGACCCCAAAAATGCCCGAAAATGTTCTTCAGAAACACCTATAATTGTAATTTCCATATATCTCAAAATCCATGCATCATTTCGGAAATTCGACTTCATATTCTTATTCAGGGGGTCAAATTGAGGGGGAAAT
>JAJOOF010007533.1:0-45854 GCA_029582545.1 Solanum lignicaule | reverse complement strand
TAGCGCTACAATGTTGCAATCTATCATCATCTTCAAAACTTACAGACCTCTTCTTTGTCATCGTATCTTTCATAAACTTTGCATACCCAGGTATTTTCTCCAAAGCTTCTATCAATGGAATGTTTATGGAAAGTTGCTTCAACATAGTAATAAACCTGCGATATTTACCATCTTCAGTCTTCTTCACTAACCTCTGTGGAAAAGGTGGTGGCGGTCTAGGTATGGGGACCACTTTCTGAGATATCTCCGTTTCTTTCTCTGTCGCATTCTCAGACTCTTCTCTAACCTCTACCACATCATCTTCTTTTCTAACCTCAACTTCCACCATAGACGGCATAGGTGGATCAATGGTTTGCTTACCCCCTCGAGTAGTAACTGCCATGCAATGACCGTCATTCTTTGGATTTTGGATGGTGTTGCTAGGAAGAGTACCAGGTTGACGTGGATTCATTGTAGTAGACAACTGGGTCATTTGCTGCTCTAGGTGCTTTATTGATACTGCATGCGCATCAACCTTTTTACCAATGCCAGACAAGTCGTTTCTCATCTCCTTCACATTCTCATCAGTTGCATCAAACCTTCTCATCATCTTCTGCATCATATCTTCAATACGCGCCAAATTGCCTCCAGCTTCCCTAGCACCAGATTCTCGATTTTGAGGGGGAACATAAGGTCCAACCCGATCATTTATGTTTCCATAGTTGTTCCTGTTGTAGTTGTTGTCGCGATTGAAGTTCCCATCCCGTACATAGTGACCCTCTCAGTTGTAATTTCCATAGTTCCGACCTTGGTTCCCTTGACCTTGGCGCTAATTTTCCGTGTTGGATCCTTGGGCATTTGGTCGGAAACCCCCCGTTTGATCATTCACAGCATAAGAATCCTCTTCATAGTAACACTCTTCAACTGGTGGTGGAGTTCTAGTTAAGTAGTTTACAGCATTTACCTTTTCATCTCCTCCGCTCACATGCTTCAATACCAACCCCAACTCGGTCCTCATCTGGGCCATCTCCTCACGAATATCATCTGCAGAATTGATATTTGTATTCTGAACGGCAAATGTGTTTCTCCCAGTATCTGACCTCCTAGTGCTCCATGTTTTATTGTTGCGAGAGATCCTCTCCAATTTTTCAGCTATCTGTGCATATGTGCAATCACCATATGAACCTCCAGCAATAGTGTCAAGTACTGCTTTATTGTAATCATCCTGTCCTCAATAGAAATATTCATTCAGCGACTCATCATCAATACGGTGATTTGGAACACCTCTTACGAATGCAGTGAATCTGTCCCAAGAGCTACTCACAGACTCTCCAAGTAATGCTAAAAAATTGTTGACCCTATCTTTGTGATTGAGCTTCTTGGACACTGAATAGTACTTTGCTCAGAACACCTCCGTCAGTTGGTCCCATGTAAATATTGAGTTATAAGGAAGCTCAGTGAACCATACTGCAGCATCACCTGTCAGTGACAGAGGGAACACTCGTAATCCAATGACATTCATATCCAAGTCTGGTCTCCCTACACAACTTTTGCAAACCACCCTTAGCTTGGCTAAGTGAGCATGTGGATCCTCCGATGGCGATCCTAAGAATAAGCCTCTTGCTGTAAGCATCTGCATCAAGCTACTAGTCACCACAAATGTGTGCCCTGCAGGTAGAGAAGGTAGGACAATAGGTCCATTAGAGTCTGCTATATTGACGTTGCCCCGATAGTTGTCACGTTGTCGTGGGCCTAGTGGATCTTGCACCCTCAATGCATCTCCCAATCGATTGTCAGCTGGAGTCTGGTTGTCCCTATCAACTACCCTCGGCTTTTGTAACTCAACTGCATCACCTAAATTTCCTCTGATAGGATTAATTGGATCTCCTGGATTGTTCATTCTTCGCAAAGTGCGGTTCAACTCTGGATCGTAAGGAGTAAGTGGTTCACCCTGGCTCCGTGTACTTGGCATACACTAGAGCCAGAACCTGAGAGCGACAAAAGCAAAGAGAAAAAGTAAAATTAGAAAGTATTTGACTAACATTCAATAATGTAGTTAAAATAAGTCTAAAAACCAAATTTCCCCGGCAGCGGCGCCAAAATTTGATACGCTCAAATTACATCTCCCTAAAGAAGCATAAGCGATTGTTATCAAGTAAAGAACTCAACTTGTAGGTTGGGGTCGATACCATGAGGAAAATGGTTTAGGCTTTACTTTAACCAATAATTATATTCAATTAGTCAAATTACTTCCAGAAACAGGTAATTAAAGGGGGGATTTATAAAAACAAATTGTAAGAATTCAGTAAACAAAAGTTAATTATGGTTGTTGTCACGATAAGAGAATTAACTAGGGTATATGTGTTCCCCACAAGCTCATAACTCAGTAATCCTAGTAATAGCAATCCTTTCCTAGTGTATTACATGCAAAGTAATAAGTTAGGTATCTCTAAATCCTTGGTCCGGCATCTAGAGAATTTCACCCCGCACCTTAGTCTGGCTACGTGTGTATAATTTACTAACCCTTACATTTACCTCATATTGACATCATAATCGATGTTTGGCTTAGTTATTACTTCGCAACAATCGACGCTAGCCTATTAGATAGTATCACACTAAATCTATGTTGATAATTCTTTTCTTATTGATTACCTCCTTGGTTCGGCAAGTAGCAACAAGGCGAGTTCTAACGCGTGCACTCGTTAAAAAGACTTTTGAACGAAAGAATTATCAATGCATGCAAAAGACTATTCAAGAATTGCTTACTATTCATACTTTGTTAATTGCTCATGGATCCCACAATCCTAGTTGTGGAGTTTAGTTACCCATAGTCATATGAACACAATTCATTGTTTTAGATGAAAGAATTATGAACTTACGTAAGAAGAATAACAAACCCAGAACTTCAACTTGAATTTCAAAACCAAAAATCTTCAAAACTAAATTAAGAAATCAGTATTTGCTAGATTTGCAACCTAATCTTTGAAGTCACAAAGTAAAACTAGAATAATAATGTCCAACCCTAAAAAACGAGGTTTACATAACCTATTTATAGAAAACAAATACTAATTTAAAAGGGAAACAAATTAAGGAAAGTTTGTTCAGGCACGCGTCTTCATTCCACGAGACTGACTTACGGACCGTCAATGGATCTATGGTCCGTAAGTCCCTTCCGTCAACCAGGACTTGGAAAATATTTCAGCGTCCAAAAATCAGCTCCTCTGAAGCAAACAATGGACTTGCAGTACGGACCGTAGATCGATCTACGGTCCGTCAGTACCCTCCGTAGCTCCACACTTGGAATCTTCAAAAATCAGGTACTGGAACCCTCGCCGTATCAATCTATGGATCACCGGTACGGTCCGTAAATCAATCTACGGACCGTCAATAGCCACCGTGGTTCCACAGTTGGTCAGATTTCCCTGATTTGTCTTCCATACCTTGCCTGCTGAACTACGGTCATCACCTACGGACCGTCAATGGACCTACGGTCCGTAGATCACCTCTGTGAATGCCCTGTTTTTGCATTTCTTTCAGTCGTCTCTATACTTCCGCGCCTGAACACCCTTCCTGCAAAATATGATAAAAACACATAAAAACCAATACAAAAAGGCCCTAGACACACACAACTTGTAAGTGAAATGTATTAGAAATACCGTAAACTCGCGGTATATCCCAACCCTCTAAGGTTTCACATCTCCAGCCTTAAACAATCCTATGGGTGATCTACATCCCCTCCCATAAAGTGCCTCAAATGGTGTCATATCAATGCTGGAGTGATAACTATTATTATAGGAGAACTCACACAAAGGTAAGAACTTATCCCAATTCCTTCCAAAATCAATCACACATGCCCTCAACATGTCTTCTAACACTTGAATAGTCCTCTATGATTGTTCGTCCATTTGCGGATAGAATGTTGTACTAAAAGTTAGTTGTGTGCCCAATTCATCATGCAACTTCCTCCAAAACTTGGATGTGAATTGGGTACCACTGTCTGAGTTGATAGAAAGGGGCACCCCATGCAACCTTACTATCTCTTTCACATACACCTTAGCCAATTGTTCAGCATTATAATCTATTCTTACCGGAATAAAATGGACTGACTTAGTCAATCGGTCAACCACTACCCAAATAGAATCAAATTTCCCCAAAGTCTTGGGAAGACCAACCACAAAATCCATGGCTATCATTTCCCACTTCCATTTCGGAATTGGCATTCTTTGAACCAACCTTCCAAGCCTTTGATGTTCATACTTTACTTCTTAGCAATTTTGACACTTAGCCACAAACTCCGCTATGTCTTTCTTCATGCTCGGCCACCAATAAATTTGCTTCAAATCTCGATACATCTTGGTCACACCCGGATGAATGGAATATCGCGAACCATGGGATTCTGTCTACAGTTTCTGAATCAAGTCATCTATTCTAGGAACACAAATCCTTACTTTAAAACTGAGCACACCTTCCATATCAAGAGTGGTCTCTTGTGCCTTACCAATCGCAGTCTTCTTTTTATGTTCATTTAAATTTTCATCCTTAAATTGTTTGGCCTTGATATCCTCAATGAACGTGGCCCTAACTTCAATGCTGGCTAACACCCCTCCTTTTTTCTGAGATGCCCAATTGCATAAACTCTATTAGACTCCAAGGTCTGAATTTCTTTAGCTAGAGGTCGCTTGGTTACACTCAAGCAAGCTAGACTACCCATACTCACTGCCTTCCGACTCAAAGCGTCTGCCACAACATTAGCCTTACCCGGATGGTATTGAATGGTCACATCATAATCCTTGAGTAGCTCCATCCACCTTCGCTATCTCAAATTCAAATCCTTTTGAGTGAACACATACTGCAAACAACGATGATCAGTAAACACCTCACACTTAACATCATAGAGGTAATGCCACCAGATTTTAAGAGCAAATACTACCGCTGCCAACTCCAAATCATGTGTTGGATAATTTCTCTCATGCACCTTCAATTCACGCGATGCATAAGCTATAACATTCTTATCTTGCATCAACACAACACTCAAACCAGAATGTGAAGCATCATAATAAATAATAAGATCTTTACCTTCAACCGGTAATGCTAAAATAGGTGAGGTGGTCAGCAGAGTCTTGAGCTTTTGGAAGCTCTCCTCACATTTTTCAGTTCATTCAAATAGTATCTCCTTTTTTGTTCAAGTGAATGGAAATAGAAGTAAAATTCTTCACAAATCAACGATAGTAGCTAGCGAGCCCCACAAAACTCCTAACTTCCATCACAGAGCAAGGCCGAACCCAATTCTTAACCGCCTCAATCTTTTGGGGATCTACCATTACCCCTTCTTTCAAAACTACATGCCCCAAAAATGCAACCGAAGTCAACTAGAATTCACACTTAGAAAATTTTGTATACAACCTTTGTTTCCCAAGAACACGCAGAACAATACGAAGATGGTCGGTATGCTCTTCCTCACTTTTCAAATAGACCAAAATATCATCAAAAAAGACTATAACAAATGAATTAAGAAATGGTTTGAACACACCATTCATCAAACTCGTAAAAGCTGCAGGCGCATTAGTCAACCCAAACGATATAACTAGAAACTCGTAGTGCCCATAGCGGGTTCTAAACGCCGTCTTGGGCACATCCTCAGGCCTAATTTTTAATTGATGGTAACCAGATCTTAGATCATTTTTTGAGAAGACTGATGCACCTAGCAATTGGTCAAAAAGATCATTTATCCAAGGCAATGGGTACTTGTTTCAAATGGTGACCCTATTCAATTGCTGGTAATCTATACACATTCTCATACTACCATCCTTTTTCTTAACAAACAAAACTGGGGCACCCCACAAGGAAGCACTAGGACGGATAAATCATTTATCAAGAAGCTCTTGGATTTGAGCCTTAAGCTCTCTTAACTCTGTCAGAGCCATACGATATGGAGGAATAGAAATGGGGCGGGTACCAGGTTCCAAATCTATGCAAAAATTTATATCTCTATACGGAGGCATACCAGGCAAATCAATAGGAAACACTTCTCTAAATTCTGACACCACGGGAATAGACTCAATAGATGGAGACTCAACCTCAACATCTCGAATATGAGCCAAATAAGTTAAACAACGCTGCCCTACCAGTTTCCTAGCCCGAATGAAGGATATGATCTTAGGTTGTTTAGGCTTGTACACCCCTTCTCACTCTAATTTTTTCCTTCCCGAAATTTCTCGAGTTACAGACTTAGTATTACAATTTAACACCGCATAATAGGGGGACAACCAAATCATGCCTAAGATTATATCAAAGTCAGTCATATCCAAAATCACCAAATCAGCCCAAGTTTGAAAACCCATAAACAAAATAGGACAAGCATGATAGACATGGGTGACTATGACCGACTCTCCAACTGGGGTAGAAACATGGATGGGGCATCAAGTATATCATAAAGCATATCAAACTCTGAGGCAAATCGCATAGATACACAAGAATAAGTAGAACATGGATCAAATAACACATTAGCCATTTGATCACAGATAAGAATAGTACCTGTGATCACCGCATCAGACGCCTCTGCCTCGGTCTTTCCCAGAAAGGCATAACACTGAGCCCTATTATCGTGATAGGCGACTTCCCTTCCTGGTTTCATTGCTCCTCTGCATGCGTTACCATTTCCTCTACCCCCACGGCCTCGCTGATTATCTCCTCGCCCTCCTTGTGGACGTCTTCAACCAATATTACCATTTCCCGCGGGAACCACTGCTCTAGACTGCTGTTGCACGGAATCCATCATGCGCGGGTGGGGAAAATCTGTCCTCATATGCCTAGGTTCTCCACAATTGTAGCAAGTACGATAAAAATATGGCATGTTTCCCGCCGAAGGTGTGACTCCCTGACTATCCTAAATCAAATTCTGAGGTGGAGTTCTAGAGTAATTACCTATAGAAGCGGGCATGGCGAACTGCATTGGCCGGGTTGCAAGTGTTGGCCTCCCTGAACCTCTGGAGTAAGATCCCTAAAAGTTTCCTGAATTTTTGGCTTTCTTAGCCAATGCCTTAGCCTGACCGTCTCGGCTCACCCCCTCCACTTTCTTCAAAAAGTCTGTCACGTCATTAAAAAAAATTTCTGCAAAGGTCATATGAACAAAAAATACCTGTAACTCAGAATTCAATCCCCTAACAAACAGACGAATCCTCTCTTCCTTAGTAGTCACCAATTGAGTAGCATATCTAAACAAAGCACGGAACTTAGCCTCATAAATAGCCACAGTCATACCACCTTGCTCCAAATCCATGAACTCGTCTTTCTTACGATCTCTCAAAGTCCGGGGCACATACTTTTCTAAGAACAGAGCATGAAACTGAGTCCAAGAGAGTGGGGGTAAATTTGAAGATCTGCATTCCACATAAGCTCTCCACCACTACTTAGCCTCACCCTGAAGCTGGAAGGTCACGAACTCTACTCCATGCTGATGGACAATTCCCAACTTATGAAGCCTCTCATAGCAATCTAAAATAAACTCATAAGCATCCTCACTCTCAGAACCAAGAAATACATGAGGTTTTAGCTTCAAAAACTTAGTCAACATTTCATGCTCATTACAAGTCATAACAGGACCAATAAAGGACGAAACAAAGCATCAGTACCTCAAGTTCCACCTACTTGGGCCAGTGTTAGCAATAGGGAGATAGGCGGGATCCTGAGCTGCTTGAACAGAGGGAAGCACTCCTGGACCAACAAATCCTTTCAAGAATGACATAATTTGTTGAGTTAAGACTCTACTAGACTCGTTTTGGTACATCGAGATCAACGAACCTAGGCTCTAATACCAACTTTGTCACGACCCATACCATCGTGAGTGGCACCCACACTAACTCTCCGGTGGGAGAACCATTAATACTAATTAGTTAACCAACTCTAATCAAAATGCTAAGGCATTTAAGTTACGGGAGAAAGTTAAATGCTAAGAAAGGAAATAGAGAGTTCCCATTAACTCCAAACAAAAGTCTAACAACTAAACAAATGCGGAAGTAACATCTAGAACCTGAAAGTCAACGTAACAAAACTCTAACAAAATCCATAAGCATAAACAAGAAGGGCTACAACCCCAAACTAATGCACTAATAAATAGCTAGAAAGTCTAAATACGAATGAAATGGACTGAGCAAAAAGAGAAATCATGGCAGCCTGGAAGAACTGGCTCACCCTTGAATTCGAACGCTCACTGATCTTCTAAGCGAGGTCTATCAATAGCCGCTTGAAGATGCCCTGTACTCAACAAAGAAAGAGCAAGTGCAGTATCAGTACACAACCACAGTGAACTGGTAGGATCACGCGGCTATCCTACTAAGAGCAACATTAGTAAGTCATTACAACATAATAATAACAAGCATACACCGAACATATACAATATCGACATCATTTACGAAGAACGAACAATTTCCCATTTCTCAAGATACACAATTATGTCAAGTCATTGGTTCTCTCATTGAACCCAAACCCAAACTGTTAGTATATCAAAACGTGGTACCCGATCTAAAGTTTATCCTGAAACGTGGCAACCGATCTCATATTTATGCCGAAACGTGGCAACCGATCCAAGTTAGTGTGTTAGAACGCAACAGCCGATCCATTCAACAAGCCACAATCACAATAACAAAGTACAATATCATAATCATGCATTCAAGTCATAATTCATGGCACACATACAATCATTTTTCCTCATTTACAACCAGTGTGATCAATAATGTACATTCGCATACATATATGTATCATAATAAAGCAAGAACAAATATATATCACACAATCATGAAATCACAACCATCACCTACCTCGAAACAAGCTTGAAACTCCTAAGAAACTTGATTCTTCCCTTTCCGGATTCGTTCTGCTTGTTCTTGGTCTACAAATAATCACAATATTGCAAGGATCAATAAACGACACCTAATTACCCGAATTATATCAATAATACCAATCTGAGGTCAAATCCTTGATCCCCATACCCATATTAGGGCTTTTTCCACCCTAAATTTCATATCAAAACCCTCCCCCATCGATAATTACCTATTAAATTACATTCTACAGATCAAAAAATAGATTCGGGGAGTTAAAACCTTACATTTAGCCTCAAGAATGTTGTAAAACTATCAAGAAGACACCTCGGTTCGTTCCTTAGCTCTCAAGTTTGAAAAATTGCAGAATAAATCATTTTTGGGGTTTATTTCTTACTTTAAGTCGCGTCTGTCCTGCCACATCGGTACCATCCTCTCCCTGGCGGGAAAATCTCGCCTTAGCGGCTTGCACAGAACCAGTGAGCAAAATTGATAATTCCAATACCCCAATTCTACAACACACCTTCAACCAATAACACTCAAAAATTTCCCGTTCACACTAAGATCAGTTTCGGGAGTTCTACTCACCAGAATTCAATTCCGTAAAGTCGTACGGGTTCCTTAACGTCTTAGCTATCTACTCATATGATCAAAATCATAATTAGATCACCCAATTGTTACCATATTTCCCTAGACCTTACTAACTCCGATTTCATCCAAATCTGGACTAGATTGGAAAATCCTTAGTTACTATGAAAAAAATTTCCGGCCCAAAAATTTTCTCCGTTGGATTTTCTATGACGACGGGAACCGGTCGTTACAATCCTAAAATTGAAAGTATAAGGAATCAAGGAAAGCTGGAAAATTCAACATAAGAAAATAAGAAAGAGAACTACAGAGGCCTTCTGAAGCTTCCAAGCAGCGAGACCGAATCTTGCTCTTTGGAGTCTTAACTGATGCTAATGGTGGGTTCCTCAAATTGAGAGTACCCATGGTTTGCTGGAAAAGAAGGCGCCAATACACATGTTAACAAGTAAAGAACAAAGAATGAATGCTTAATGATTATTTTTGTGAATAAATCTAGAAGGTCACGGCTGGCTTTCTTCCTCAAGTGGCTGAACAATTGCAATTTAAGAGAAGTTTAGAAGTTCAATTTTCTCTCTTAAACCATTGAAAAAACTTGTGGATCCTAGACATCACTTTATCAAGAACCAAATTCACGACGTCATCCACTATAATAAGTAATGAAGTTAAGAATGTGTGATGTTAACCGAACTAGACATTAAATTAACTTATTGAATTAATTTAAAAAAAAAGGAATATGCAAATACACTACAGATAAAAATACATTGGCTCACCCTTTACACCTAGAAAAGAATCATATTTAGTGAAATTACAATCTGAATATTCTCGATAGTATGTTTTGATTGCTGGTCTTGTTTACATCGTTACTGTGCCATCAAGGTATTGTTCCCATTTTCTTTAGCTAATCAATCTCTATTTTGTGTAAAAGTTCTTCACGAGTCTAAGTTTAGCATCATATCGTCTTTTTATTGCTTTTTTTGTAAATGTCACTGACTATCAACTATTTTTATGTATTTCAGCTTGGAGGAAATGGTGTCACATCCATTCCACACTATTTTCTACAAAGTGTTCATGTTGTCGGTCTCAAAGACCTGGATTAAAGTTTCTGGATCATCTGCCAGCGATGGTTCCAAGCAGCTTAAGGTAAATGATCGTGTTTCTTTGTTGTGTAAACTTTCAGTCTCATATTCTATTCCATCATTCATGAACTTTATGGAACAATTTTCTTCTATCCTTCTGTCATGTCTAATTTGGAAATCAACCTCTTTGCCAAGATTAAGACCAAGCTTAAAGTCACTGAATCTTCTTAACGGCAAGTCATTTCTATTTCAGAAATTACATCAACAACTTCAGTATGTTTGACAAATATCTAGACTTGCTTAGTTTACTGAAGAAATAGAGTTAGAAATATAATTTTTTTTGGCACTAAGTCAATAAACCTACCACTGGATTATCAGGCATTTCATAATGACATGCATGCTAATTAAATTATAATAAGAAAATTATATTGGGATATAATATAAAAACGATCTAGTAAAATTGACATTTTGACCCTTCGTTATTTTCATAAAATGATATTTGTTCATAGAAAATTAATTAAACTCAAAAAGTAATAATGCATAAACTTTATTAAGTCACAAAAATTAACACTTTCACCTCTTCTATTTGGATATCATAAAACAGAAGATGTAGACTCACCACTAAAGAATACAGCCGCTCAATTTTAGTCAAGTAACTATTGTCTAAATCAGAAATACCAAATGTTGAACATGAAAGAATGCTTCCTCAACAGATTTCGTTGACTATAATAGATTATTAACTCCACTTATATTCAAGAGAATAAACACTTTTATTTATTTATGTGGCAATTTTCGTAGACTGACAGTTAGAGTATAATAACATTATAATGAATTATTTTAGTAATTATTCCTTTGATGTTCGCTTAGGTACGTGCTACATTTTCGGTCACAGAGTACAGGAGGTTCATATAGATTATTTCCAAAATATAAAAGAGATACTCCCTCCGTTTCACAAACAGTGACCTGGTTTGACTTGGCACGAAGTTTTAGAAAATAAAGAAGACTTTTGAATCTTGTGCTCCTAAATTAAAGTTATGTCAAATGTACTAAATTTCCCTACAATCTTGTGGCTTTAAACATGCCACGTGGGAAACTGAAATTAAAATGTTACCAAAAAAAGAAGGAGCTTATTCTTTTTTAAACAGACTAAAAAGGAAAGGAGGTCATTCTTTTTGAAACGGAGAGAGTACTATTTTATATATAAAAATTTCAGTTTCAAAGAAAAGAATGATAAGAAAAAGAAATGCATATCATGAAAGACCGACAAAACAAAATGTAGCACCCCGAATTTTTTTTAGCTAAGACTCCAACCCTTCTTCATTGTGAACGGAATTTTTCTGAGTGATTTGAAATTTTCTTAGGTGTTAAGGTCACTAGATATAACACCTCTAGTTCAAAAAAAAAGAATCAAAGAGAAGTTTGTTCAAGTCACCCATCACTTTCTTAAGTTTTAGGTCAACTTCAAACGACCATATCTTTGTAGAACATAAAGAGTTAGGTGGACCATAACCTATCAAATTAAAGGTCTTGAAGTCCTCTTTCAAACGCCTCAATTTTTTCTAAAATTCGAGCTCTGAGTAAAAATTTATGATTGATTTACTAACGACGCCCAAACCTAGCAGCAGCTCTGCGATAGCTCCGCGTTACAGAGCCAATACGGACCTCACTGCATGCTGGAAATTTTTCCAACTTTCAGATCATTTTATTTATTTATTTAAGGGTATTTTAGTCTTAAAACCCCTTAGGAGGTCATCTAAATTACCCTAACCATGTAGAAAATCAGTTTTCATAAATCAAACCCTCTCATTCACTCCTAAAATTCTACGCTCAAGAAATTCAAGAAACCCTAAGGCTAGGGTTCGTCTTCTAAGATTTTCCTTCAAGTTTCTTCAAGAAGATTGTTCTTCCAGGTATGTAAGCTTTCATAGTGTTGGGTTTGTTAACCCTCACGCCAATCCTGTAAAATTTCATCCATGAATTCGTTTAAAAGTTGATTGATTGAGATTATTGATGAATTCTTGAGGTTTAGCTTCACACTTTATTAATGGAGTGTTGTTGAGTTCTTGAGGTGAGGGTTTTGTGAATGAATGTTATTCTTAATGAGTTTTGTGTGGGTTTCAATAAAAACGTTCTGGGTTTATGAAAATTTATGAATGGGACCATAGAATTGCATAGGGTATGAATTGAATCGAGTTGGGAGAGGAAGAAAAGATCAGAAAAATAATTGCCCCCAAGTCTATTTTGCGGAGACGCTTAATATTATCAGTCTTCATATAGTCACCCCCTCTTCGCGTTGCGGAGAGGATACAGAGTCCTCTGCCTCAAAAATTATTTCACGACCAAAAATATAATTCATCATCCGCGTCGCGCCAGTGACCTCCAGTTTGTGTCTTCGCTCGTTACTTCTAATCAACTATATAAACTTCATTTAATCATTTAAAGATCCTATATCCTAATCATAATCCTTGAATTCATACTTCAAATTTGAGGTAGAGTTAAGAGTAAAGTTGGAAAAAGTCCCTTTGAGCCTTTTCGGGGAGTCTTCTACATTTACTTATAGTTTGTTTCAAGACTCGAGTAAGTGAGCATGAGAATGAGAGAGTGTAATCATGAGTCTACATTATCATTGAGATCCTTGAGTCGAGTCATTCATGCCCAGAATTCTGCATGAACTCCATAAATTGAGTATCTTTGAGAGGAGTAGTATCTTTGAGTTCTAAGTTCTTGAGTATCGAATCCCTAACCCTTTTGAGATTATATTACTAATTATGGGACTACCATATATTACACATAATTTCATGTGATATTTCAGTCAACTTTGGTGAGCCTTCTTATATTCCAGACGACTTCACCTTTACCTTACAATTACTAGTTTTGAGATGTCGTGGGTCTTGTCCCGGTATCCTTCTGATAGTATAGGCTTCATAGATTGACAAGGTTGAGGAGTTTTCTGTATTTACTTTCTTTTGAGTATTTTACAGCCTTTTTAGAAGGTTTAGTATTTGAGTTCAATGAAATTTAATTTAGTTTTAAGCTTTTGTATGCTTGAGTTAGTCTTCCGCTTGTAGTCATCCAGGATGAGGGTATGAGGGTTCGCTTGCAGACCAACAATGGTTCTCGAGTGTCAACCACGTCCAGGGTGTATGAGGGTTCGTTTGCGAACCAACAATGGTTCTCGAGTGTCAGCCACGTCCAGGGTGTAGACTCGAGTCGTGACAAACTTGGTATTAGAGCACGGTTCAAGTGTCCAAAGGTGTCTATTAAGCTGTTTCAGTAGGATCCTATTTATGGTTGTGGGGGACTCCACTTCTATAAATGAGGGACTACAGACATTTAGAAAAAGTTTCACTTCTTTCCCACTCTAAATCGTGCAATAGAACTATGTCGTAAGGAGCTTATTCATACTCATGTGTTTCTCAGATTCATTTGACTACCCCTCATACTAGAGGTGGTTGAAAAGTAAAGTCAGTTCTTTATCGATGAGTTGCTCTGTACAAAAGTCTTGAGGAAATCATGAGACTGCAGAAGGGGCTTGAGAGAAGCCTATGAGTGATATTCATATGTATCATGCGTTCAAGCTAAATGCAAGATGTACTCTCTTCTCTAAACCTTGTTTCAGCTGAGATCCTTATGAGGAATTGCGTTTTAGAGCTTGGGTAGTATTTTCATCCAAAAAGGTAGTATGAGTTACGAGATTATGAGCAATAGTAGTGAATGTTTCCTTAAATTAGAAGAATGCATGCAGAGGTTAAGTTATCTAAGAAAGGGAGGTAGAGATGAGGCAAGTTATGTTATTATAGTCATGCACCCAGCAAGTTATTAATGATCAGTTTTCTTTTATGAGTAGATTAAGAGATACTAATCTTGTTTAGAGTTCATGATATAAGGTAGAAGAACAGTTACAAGTTAGGATGAGTAAGAGTATATTTTAACTAGAAAGGAGTTTATAATGAGGTTTCTTTGTGTCGGTAATGACCAAGTGTAGGTGCTGAATTGAAGAGCAGGATTATTCATGAGGTGATAGCTCTAAATTAGGTTCATGATTTTTTTAAGGGGAAGCCCATAATATTCAAAGGGTTATAGAACTAACTAGGCAATGATGTATAGCGAATTGGTAAATAGTACTTAAGTTGAGAAAGGAAGTGTGACGGTAAATTATAAGTATGAAGACTCCGAGATAAAGATTGACTACTTGTCATGAGGTTTTAGTGGGCGAGTGTTTCTTAATTTCCATCTAGTAGTTGTAAGTTAGTATAGTAAGCGAGCAATCATATTGATATCCAGGTTTAGTAATAAACATTAAGCTTGAATTTGAGATGAGCATCGTGATCAAAAGATTGCAACATCAGGGTGATGGTGTTAGTTTTGAGTAGGTTTGACCTGAAATAGGTGAGGAAATCAAAGTGATACTTTGGAATGAAAATGTGGCATTATGACCCATAAATGAGAGAAATGAAGGTAGAGCAGTAAAAGGTATACCCTAGATGGTATGTAGCCAGACGAGGTCCCAATTGAGGTTATGATTTTTTTTGTGCCTAGGTTGTATAATTGAGCTGCCAATATGGGATAGGCTGGTGCAACTATAATTTTCTTAAAGAGTTAGATGAAGCAGCCTTGGGATCCAATGAGAAGAGGTCAAGAAAAACATCTTAGAAATAGGTCTTAGTACCTGCTTATGGAGAGTTTGGTAGTCATGAGATAAACCTTTCCCGAGTGTTAGAGTAAAGGGGGATGTAGACCAGTTTAGAGATGAGTGAATAGGTCCATAGATGTCAAGTGTCAGCTTTAGACCTAAGTTGGGATGATAAGATGAGAAATCAAGTCAAGTGTTGAGAATAAGATAGTAATGAGTGCAAAAGAGTATGGAAGATATCTTTTCAAAGATCTTTTTAGTAGTGGAGTGATGTTAGAAGGGGAAGGTTAATGATCTTATCGTGATGATGATGGTGTGATAATTCCATCTAAGGTTCCAAATGAGAAGGAAGAGGAGGATGAGGTTTTACTATGAGAAATAGTTAGCTGAGAGCCCTTAGTTGGTTCCGAGTAGTATTGCGGGAAATTCTAGTTGGTTTGGCAGGGATGATGAGAGAATAAGAACTTCTTAAAGAGCTGGTTAGTAGGAGTCCATAGAATTGTTAGGGTACTAATCTTGAATATGGTTTTGTTAAACATTAGGTGGTTTTTGATGTAACACCCCGAAAAAATTTTAAACTAAGACTCTAACCATCCTTCGTTGTGAGTAGGATTTTACCGAGGAATTTAAAATTTCTTAAGTGTTAAAGGTCACTAGATGCACCTTGAGTTCCAAAAAGAATTAAAGAGAGTTCATTAAAGTCATTCCTAGGTTCTTCAAAGTTTTGGGTCAACTTAAAATGACCATAACCTTCAGTACGGGATGTGTTAGGTGGCCTATAAGATATCCAATGAAAGGTCCTTGAATTATCTTTCCAACGTCACCGAGTTTGTTAAGTTTTGAGTGCCGGCCACGTCCAGGGTGTAGACTCGGGTCATGACAAACTTAGTATCAGAGCACAGAGTTCAAGAGTCCTAGGGTTTCTACGAAGCCGTGTCAAGTAGGGTCTTGTTTATGGTTGTGAGGGCCCCACTTCTATAAATGAGGGACTATAGACATTTAAGAAGATTTTTCCATCTTTCATACTCTTAATCGTGCAATAGAGCTATGTCATAGAGATTTATTCATACTAATGCAGTTCTCAGATTCATTCAACTACCCATCATACTAGAGGTGGTTGAAAATAAAAGTCAGTCCCTTATCGATGAGTTACTCTTAGAAAAATCTTAAGGAAATCATGAGACTCCAGAGGAGCTTGAGAGAAGCCCATGAGTGAGTTAAGTGTTGAGTTTTAGAGGAATGCACTCATATTCATGTGAATTGTGCATTTGAGCTAAAAAGTGAGTTGTACTCTTTTCCTTAAGCCTTGTTTCAGCTAAGATCCTTATGAGGAAGTATGTTTAGAGCTTGGGTAGTATTTTCACCCAAAAAGGTATCATAAGAGTAGTGAAAGTGCCCAGAGTTAGAGGAAAGTATGCAGAGGTAAAGTATTCTATGAAAGAGAGATAGTAATGGGGCAGATTATGTTATTATAGCCATGCACCTAGTAAGTTATTAATGAGGAGTTTTCCCTTATAGGTAGACTAGGAAGTGATGAGTTGTGAAGATTCCATCATAGGATGTAGAGCATGTTTTAGCTAGAAAGGAGATTGTGATGAAATGTCATTGTGTAGGAAATGACCAAGTGTAGGTGTCGAATAGAAGAGCAAAGGTATTCATAAATTGATAGATCTAAGCTAGGGTTATGATTTTTTTGAGAGGGTCATGATGTTCAGAAGGTTATAGAACTGATCAAGTAATGAGGTATAGCATAGTAGGCGAGCAGTAGTATGGATATTCGGGTTTAGTAATAAACATTAAGCTTGAATTTGAGATGGGTATCTTGATCAAAAGGATGGAAACAGAAGGGTGATGATGTTAGTCTTGAGATTTGATCTAGAAGGCGAGCAGTAGTATGGATATTCGGGTTTAGTAATAAATATTAAGCTTGAATTTGAGATGGGTATCTTGATCAAAAGGATGGAAACATAAGGGTGATGATGTTAGTCTTGAGATTTGATCTAGAAGACTTGGCATAGAGTAGGTGAGGAATTGAGGTGATTAGCTGCAATAAATATGAGTGGTACAAGTGAGAGACCCTAACCCTTAGATAAGAGCAGTGAAGTGTGGCTAAGTCACAAGTGTAACAAGAGCATTAAGAGGTGTGCCGAGAGAGTATGTAATCATAAGAGGTTGAGAGAAACACCTTAGAAAGAGGTCTTAGTACCTGCTTATGGAGAGTTCGGTAGTCATTAGATAAACTTCTCTCGAGTGTTAGAGTAAAAGAGGATGTAGACCAGTTAATGATAATGGAATAGGTCCATAGCTTTCAAGTGTCAGTGTTAGACCTAAGGGGGAGATGACAAGATGAGAAATTAAGTAAAGTGTTTGAGAATAAGATAGTAATGAGTTCTAGAGAGTATGGGAGATATCTTTACAGAGGTCATGTAAGTAATGGAGTTGTTAGAGTACTAAGCTTGAAGGTGGTGTTGTTAAACAATAGGTGGTTCTTCATATGAGCCTAATGTGGTGGTAAAGAGTATTAGTCTTGGGATAAGATTCCCTAAAGAGAGGTATAGAACATGAACCTAAGGATTTGGGTTGAGCGTGAATATAGTAAGAGCATACCATTAGACGCAGACCTTAGTAAGAGTAACCCATTCCATACCAAGTCCAATCGTCATTCGAGGATGAATGATCCCAAAGGGGAGATATTGTAACACCCCGAAAATATTTTAAGCTAAGATTCAAACCATCCTTCATTGTGAGTAGAATTTTACCAAGGAATTTAAAATTTCTAAGTGTTAAGGTCACTAGATGCACCTTGAGTTCCAAAAAGAATTAAAGAGAGTTCATTCAAGTCATTCCTAGGTTCTTCTAAGTTTTGGGTCAATTTAAAATAACCATAACCTTCAGTACAGGATATGTTAGGTGGCCCATAAAATATCCAAGAAAAGTTCCTTAAATTATCTTTCCAATGCCACCGAGTTTGCTAAGTTTGGAGTGCCGGCCAGGGTGTATACTCAGGTCGTGACACCTGATATGAGCTCAATGTTGGTTGATTGTGGTGGTCAGGAGTAATAATATCCTTGGGATGAGATTCCCTATAGAGAGGTATAGAACCTGAACCATAGGATTTGGGTCAATCTTGAATATAGTAAGAGAGTTCCATTAGACTCAGACCTTGGTAAGAGAAGTCATGTACCTTTGTGGGAGCTATGAGTTGCAGCCAATAAGGTATGGTAACAAAGAAAGAAGAGCGTAGTTGAGGAGTGTTGTTAAGCTTAACAACTAGCAGTCACATTACCCCGGGCAAGGTATTCCTAGTCTTACTTTATGCCCAGAATTCCTTTGTTTCAAATAAGGTAACTTTAGAGAGAACGTGACTATGTTCACAACAACATCGTTCTTGACTTCGGTGCTACAGAGAGTCCCAACTCTTACGACGAATCAGTTCAGCCTATGTTAGTAGGAGAGTTCATGAGTCAGAAGAGATAGTATGATTAACCCCGTTCCATTCCCAGTCCAACTGTCATTCGAGGACGAATGATCCCAAGGGGGAGATATTGTAACACCCCGAATTGTTTTTAGCTGAGACTCGAACCCTTCTTCATTGTGCACGGAATTTTTTTGAGTGATTTTAAACTTTCTTAGGTGTTAAGGTCATTAGATGTATTACCTCTAGTTCAAAAAAAAAATAGAATTAAAGAGAAGTTCCATCAAGTCACCCATCATTTTCTTAAGTTTTAGGTCAACTTCAAACGACCATATCTTTTAGCACATAAAGAGTTAGGTGGCCGAAGACCTATCAAATTAAATATCTTCAAGTCCTCTTTCCAATGCCATCTATTTTGCTAATATCTGAGACCTTAGTAAAAAGTTATGACTGATTTACTAACGACGCTCAAACCTGGCAGCAGCTCCGTGATGACTCCTCATTACGGAGCCAATACGGACCTCACTGCCTGCTAGAAAAAATTTCTGACTCCCAGCTCATTTTATTTATTTCTTTAAGGGTATTTTAGTCTTAAAACCCCTTAGGAGGTCATCTAAATTACCCTAACCATGTAGAAAATCAGTTTTCATAAATCAAACCCTCTCATTCACTCCTAAAATTCTACGCTCAAGAAATTCAAGAAGCGCTAAGGCTAGGGTTCGTCTTCTAAGATTTTCCTTCAAGTTTCTTCAAGAAGATTGTTCTTCCAGGTATGTAAGCTTTCATAGTGTTGGGTTTGTTCACCCTCACGCCAATCCTGTAAAATTTCATCCATGAATTCGTTTAAAAGTTGATTGATTGAGATTATTGATGAATTCTTGAGGTTTAGCTTCACACTTTATTAATGGAGTGTTGTTGAGTGCTTGAGGTGAGGGTTTTGTGAATGAATGTTATTCTTAATGAGTTTTGTGTGGGTTTCAATAAAAACGTTCTGGGTTTATGAAAATTTATGAATGGGACCATAGAATTGCGTAGGGTATGAATTGAATCGAGTTGGGAGAAGAAGAAAAGATCGGGCAAATAATTGCACCCAGGTTTGCGTCGCAGAGACGCTTAAGATTTTCAGTCTTCAGATAGTCACCCCCTCTTCGCGACGCGGAGAGGATACGGAGTACTCTGCCTCAAAAATTATTTCATAACCAAAAATTTAATTCATCTTCGGCATCGCGCCAGTGACCTCCAGTTTGTGTCTTTGCTCGTTTCTTATTTTCAACTATCTAAACTTCATTTAATCATTGAGAGATCCAATATCCTTATCATAATCCTTGAATTCATACTTCAAATTCGAGGTAGAGTTTTGGATAAAGTCCCTTTGAGTCATTTCGAGGAGTCTTCTACAATTACTTATAATTTATTTCAAGACTCGAGTAAGTGAGCATGAGAATGAGAAGAGTGTATTCATGAGTCTACATTATCATTGAGATCCTTGAGTTGAGTCATTCATGCCCAAAATTCTGCATGAACTCCATATTTTTAGTATCTTTGAGAGGAGTAGTATCTTTAAGTTCTAAGTTCTTGAGTATTGAGTCACTAACCCTTTTGAGATTATATTCCTAATTATGGGACTACCATATGATATTCATAAAGGTTCTTAAGTTGAGTCTTTCATGCCCATAATTCCGCATGAATCCTATAAGTCGAGCATTCTTGAGATGAGTAGTATCATTGAGTCCTTGAGTTCTAAAGTTATTGAGTTCCGAATATTGAATTTATATATGGTTATTGAAACCCTTGAATTGAGTTGTTCCCGTCGATAATTCGGAATGAACTCTATTTTGAGAAGTCTTTTACAATTATTTATAATTTGTTTAAAGACTTGAGTAAATGAGTATAAGGAAGAGGAGAGTCGAGTTTCATTTTATTTAAAATGAATATAAGGGGACTAAGTATTCCCAAGAATAAATGTTTTTTACATTTAAAATGAGAGGAAACTTCGATTTTCAAATGAGTTCATAAGGAGTTTTGAGCACTATCTCTTTTAAGAGAACCATTTGAGTAATAATCTCAAAGTTTGAGGATGAGGAACTATTTTTAAACGTATGAGCATGAGTTATATTATTGGGAGTAGTATTGAGCATCGATATGAGGGCGGGTTCAGACAACTCAAGTCCTCACAAACCATGTATGCCAACATGAGTAAAGGATCATACTTTTTTAAATGATTCTTTATTACTTTTTAAGCATAGCTTAGGGGATCTACTTAGTTGAGGATGTCCTATACTCCGGCAAGGTATAGGAAAGTTCTAGCAGCATAGGCAAGACGGTGTATCATCATATATCTCATAGTGATGGTTGTCGATAAGAGAATCTCCCAACTAAGAGTAAAGAGTTATTATTGTATTTTCATATACATTTGAGTTATTATTTACTGTTTTAAAAGTTTCATGTATATAGCATCTTTTAATGTTGCTTTCATTATGAGTTGAGTATCCTGCATTGAGTTGAATATTCTGAGTTGAGTTGAGCATCCTTGAGTTGAGTTGTGTATCCTTGAGTTGAGTTAGGAATTCGTGAGTCGAGTTGAGTATTCTTGAGTCATGTTGAGTTGAGACGAGGTGAGTATGGCTTCTTTATTATCAGTTCGAGCTTATACTTATGTTGCAAAGTTCCATTTACGTGCTCGTACATTCCATGTACTGACATCATTTGGCCTGCTATGATGCAGATACGGATATTCAGGATCATCAACAGGCATTTCATTGAGGTCATGTGATATTCCAGTCAGCTTTGGTGAGCCTTCTTATATTCTGGATGACTTCACCTTTACCTTACCGTTAGTAGTTTTGAGATGTCGTGGGTCTTGTCCCGATAACTTTATATAATAATAGAGGCTTCATAAATAGACAGTTTTGAGGAGTTTTCTATATTTACTTTCTTTTGAGTATTGTACAGACTTTTTAAAAGGTTGAGTATTAGAGTTTAATGAAATTTAATTCAGTTTTAAGCTTTTGTATGCTTGAGTTAGTCTTCTGCTTGTAGTCAATCAGGATGAGGGTTCCCTTGGTGACCAATAATGATTCTCGAGTGTCGGTCACGTCCAGGGTGTAGACTCGGGTCGTGACACAAAAAGGATAAGAAAATTTGTCTATATAATTTATAACTTAAAAGTTGTCTATATAATTTATATTCAGTAATATTATCAATATCAATGCACTATTAGTTATCCCACTATATTTCTTTTAGGTCTAAAAGAATTAAGAAAAGGGGAATAATAATGTTGATTGATAAATTGAATTAGTTCCTAAGAATTTTTAAATGCAAAAATCAGCCTATAGTAGACTATTCTTGCAGTTCTACTAATTCTCAATTTAAAGAGAAAGTAGAACAATATGCCGAACACCAAAATTAAAAAAATAATAGTACCACTAAACAATACTCTAGATCTCATTGTTGATCAAAATAAAGCAAGGATAGTATATGTAACAAGTAATTAACAATCATACTTGCATCTTTAGCATGTGGAAGATGATAGTAAGTAGAATTGTGAAACAAGTTAAGAAGAGTCTTTGCTCATTAGCTCCCAGAAATTTCACTAATGCAACACAAAATGGACAAAGACAACGGAATAGTCAAAATATGATGTCTCATTATACCATTAAATACCTTGGGTGCACAATCCACTTCTAAAATTCAATGAACTTTGATAGCTCAAAAATGTTCTTAAGGTGGTTTAATTCTTCACTAAATAGTTGAAAACGAAGACAAAATTCATCAAAGAAACATGATACATGTGTAAATCATGTACAATTTCAAACATATATAAAAAAATTAAAGTACAAAATTATATTCAAAAGGATTGAACACTTACAAATACACCAGATTAGATGAAGAAAAATCTAGCCAATATTGACCATAGATAGCATGAATCTTGGTAGCAGACCAATTTGGGGCAAACAACTTGTAGAGGAAAATCAGGAACAAAGAACGAGATATAAGAACAAGGAGGCCTAAAGAAAGAAGAAGAATGGAAGTAGAAGTGAATTGAAGCCATATCCCAAATAGTAAAAAGGGAGACAGGTGGTCCTAGGAAAAGAAAAATTGTGGGCTGCAATTGAAGTGCAATACAAGTGTGAGGCTAAATAAAAATCATCAATTGTACAATTCATGTAACTTTTTGTACAACAGCCTATTGTTGTGTTCGTCCCAGCCTTTATTGCTAAAAGTACGTGTTGTCCATGTTGACCGTACACACATTATTTTTAGTACAATAATGCAATGCACTGTGCTTCCTTGCAAAAAGTACGTTTTATGTTGCTTTTTGTACAAATATTTATAGATGTGTTCGTACTAGGCCATATGAGAGAGCATCTTTGACTTTTTTGTGCGTTCATTTTTCATATTTTTAACCCCTCAATAGAAATTGTGGTTACGTCACTACCTCAACTTATAATTGTTAAACTTATAAACATTATTATTTTAACCAATTTTTTTAAAAAAATATTCTATTCTTAATTTATTTTTTTTCTAATGTAATTCCTAAAATATCTTTTGCATAAATAAATTTGAATTTGCTCTTCACACATATTGTTTATTCCTCCTTTTCTTTATAAAGATACTTTTCAATTTGTAATTCTTGAGAAAAAAAGACATTCGAAAATATATTTAGTCATTTTAACATTGTTATCCAAATATGTGACTGGTTATATATAGGAGCGACAAACGAGCGGGTCGAGTCGAATATGGGTCGATCAAAAACGAGTTAAATAAAAATGGGTAAAATACTCGACTCGACTCATATGTTAAATGGATAAAAATGAGTTACCCAATGGATAATATGGGTATCCATATTTACCCATATTATTACACAGATCTTGTTAAAAGATTCAAAAGCAAGATCTCTTCCCCACTCTTCACCCCCATATTCCCCACAATAAAAAATACTTAAAACTTTTTAAATTTAACCTGCCCACCTCACCCCACCCCCAACTCCAATGCCTCAAAAACTAATTTTTCTTTCACTACTCCGACTCCTCCCCCCCCCACCCCACCTCACACCACCCCCAACTCCAATCCCCCCACACCTAATGCCTCAAAAATTAAATTAAATTTGTACTACTTCAACCCCCCACCACCACCATTACCCCCCTACCAGCCCCTTCCCCAAAAAAAATTATTTTAAAAAAAAATGAATTTTTTCCATATCCCACCAATCCAAACCCTGACCACCTACACCTTAAAAAAAAATATTAATGTCACTATTCTTTCTTTTATAAATGAGTCTATTTTACCCATTTTACTCATTTAACTACCCACTTTTAAATGAATAATATGAGTGTGACTCGTTGTTTACCTATTTTAAATGAGTTGGGTAATATGGGTAATTTGAATGGGTACCCATATAAATTACCCATTTTGTCATCCCTAGTTATATATATAAATTCAGTTTCAACACTCATAAGTTGAACTAGATACAAAGTTTGTGCCAATATGAGCCCATGTGTTACTTTTAATGTTTCAATTTATATGACATAAATGAAATTTTGAATTGATCAACTTTTTTTATTTGTTTTTAAAATATTCTAAGTTGTTGAGCATGCTAATACTTTTTATGTCATTTCGAATATATAACAAACTAAAAAAAGTAAGATAAATAGATTTCCAAAAAGATGTTTGGTATCAGTTTTCTTAAAAAGTAGGACAAATAAATTCTCCAAACATTACATACTCAGTTTGGTATCAGTTTTCTGTATTTTTCTACTATTATAGAAGAGTGAATTTAACTTGGAGGTATCAACATGTGTGCTTTGTCATTTCATGATTAGTTGTTATTTATTTTTTTTACTTTTTTGTGGTTTATTCCATATGCATAATATTAAGAGAAAAATTATCTATGCACAATTATTAATGAATCTATTCCTTCATATTATTTGTTCATTTTTTTATTTACACACTTTATAAAAAATCATAAACAAAAAGAGTGTTTTTACTAATTTACCTTTTAACTCTTTTAATACTTTTTCGTTAACTTTCTACTTATCACATTTGAACTTGACATATCTATTGAGAAAATAATGATTTGCATGACTATTGAAGAGTATTTTTACTAATTTACCTTTTAATTCTTTTTAATACTTTTTCGTTTACTTTTTACTTATCACATTTGAACTTGACATATCCATTAAGAAAATAATGATTGACATGACTATTTTACCACATTAACCCTAATAATTGATGTTAGTATTGTTGGATATTTTGTAATATATAGAATAGTTAATTAGATAGACACATCTTTTCATGAAAGAATATGATTCTTATGAAAGTCATCTGATCATGAAAGAACATGACAATTATGAAAAGTCATATGTTCATGAAAAAACATGACTCTTATGAAAAGTCATCTCTTAAGTTCTATAAATATAAAGACTCTTTTTCAGTAGTCTGAGAAAAATGTGCATGTATAAATAAAGGATTTTTTTGTATACCATAGGGATTTGTTTGTATTTTCCAATATGTATACGGGCAATATCTCTTTAAAGAAAGTGATTTTACACGCCTCAAAGACATTTTCTTCGTCACTTATATTTCCTATTATTTTTTCTAACAAGTATTAATTCTTGGAAAATAATTTAGGGAATAAGTAATTAATGTTAAGGATAAAACGCTACTAAAATTTGAACCCTTCATTTTATGGAAGATCAAGCATTCATCAACCCATTGACCTAAACTCGAAATTATAGAATTATAACAAATCATATTCGAATCAAATGAATTCTATTTAATAAATATAATTTAAATTAATTGAATTGTAATTATCTTTATTTACATAATACCCGTGTTTGCACGGGCTTGCCATCCTCTAGTAATTCCAGAAGAGTTGGAATTGCCATATAAAATTTTCAATTTTATAGGGGGTTATCTTCCTTCATTATATAGAAAAGCAAAGATAGATATGTGAGTTCAACAAAACTCATTGTTTTCGGTTCGAACTACTTATTGATATGCAGAAATAATACAAAATGCACATATATAACATGATTTGCATATGGTACCTCTACTTCTGTTGTTGCTCCCTTGCAACTATAATGAATTCTTCCCTTATTACATGTTGTTGACTTTCTGTTTAACACTTCCTCTGGAATTCTAGACAGATATAGAAGTGTCATCGCGTTGTGGGCAAAATGGAGGAACGCCTTTGAAAATACTCGTCCATGTAAAGAACCTACACATTAGTAGATAACAATTAACTACTACTCAAATCCAACAACATTAAATCTTTGATCTTTTTTCCTTTCCATTTAAATGACAGTTGTTGATTGACTGCGTGTAGAAGAAAAGAAATACTTTTGACACATACTAGAATAGTGTACGCAAACCTTATCTCTAACTCAAAGGTAGATAGATTGTTTCTAATAGAACGTGAGAAAATAGTCCAATAATCATAGGGGTCATATTTCACTATAAATCTGTGATCCTACTATACACCTGGGACTGTGAATTTAGGTCTTAGGCCTAAGCCTTAATTTCACATGGTATCAGAGTATGACCCATTTCACCCAATGATGGACCCCTAAAAATCAAAAATTGTCCACACACCAGATATAAAGCACTAGGCGTGAGTTGGGGTGTTAAAGAAAGACAAAAGTCCCACATTAGTGGTTAATGAGATGGATGGATTCCTTATAAAGCTTGAACAATCATCCTCCCTTTAAGCTAGCTTTTGGGTATAAGTTAGGCCCAACACCTACTTTCACAAGGACTCCTGCACTGAAGTAGCTGGGTTTGTTACTATGGATGTAATTGAAGAGAATGTTGAAATTGTTTTAGACTACATCATTAAAGAACACAAGGAATTATGGTTATGGGTTCTCTTAGAGCTTGTTTGGCACAGCTGCTAAAACCTTCTTATTTCTAGAAGTGTTTTTTTTAAAATAGCTTTTCTGAAAAGTGCTTCTCAAAAAAAGTAATTTGTTTTTGGCAAATTTATTTGAAAAGTGTTTTTGATAAGCAATTTGTGTTTGGCTATCTTTTTTAAAAAAGTATTTTTGAGAGGCAAATTACGAAAAAGGGCAAGTATCAATGTGCTTTTAAGATTATTTTCTAGAGAGAAACTATTTTATATTTCTAATACATAACTTTAATTAAATTTTATTTTAATCAAATTAAAATGTACATATTCAAATTATTAATCAATATTTTACATAGATAAATATAACGACCGGGTTTTTTCGTTAGAGGAAAGCCAACGGGGGAAATTTTGGGCCGAAAAACTTTTTCGTACTAACTTGAAATTTCCCAACCTAGTCTAGATTTGGACGAAATCGGAGTCATTGAGGTCTAGGGAAATCTGGTAGCAATTGGGTGGTCCAATTATGTTTTTGATTACATGAGTAGATAGATAAATCGTTAAGGAATCCGTACGACTTTAAGGAATTGAATTCGGGTGAGTAGAACTCTCGAAATTGATCTTAGCGTGAACGGGTAGTTTCTGAGTGTCGTTGGTTGAAGGCATGTTGTGAAATGGGGGTATTGGAATTATTAAAATAGCTCATTATTTAGTGCAAGCGGCTTTGGCGATGATTTCGGTTGCCAGGGAGGCCGTTGTAGCGGGGAAGGGACCACTATGGCGGGCCAGACGCGACTTAAAGTCGTAAATAAACCCCAAAAATGTTTTATTCGGTAATTTTCTAATTTGAGAGCTAAGGAACGAACTCAGGGTTTTTATTGACAGTTGTCCACCATTCTTGAGGCTAAAGGTAAGATTTTAACTCCCCGAATCCATTTTTCGATATGTAGAACGTAATCGAATGGGTAATTATCGATGGGAGAGGGTTTTGATCTAGAAACTATGGTGGAAAAAGCCCTAATTTGGATACTTAGGATCATGGGTATGATCTAGGGTTGTTAGAATTGTTAGTAATCCGGGTAATTAGTGATTGTTTATTGATTCCCGTATTATATTGATCGTTTGTAGACCAAGAATAAGCGTAATGAACCCGGAAAGGGAAGTATCAAGTTTCTTAGGGTTTCAAGCTTGTTTCGAGGTAGGTGATGATTGTGATTCTATGATTGTGTGATGTAAGTTTGTCTTTGCTTCATTATGATACATGTATGTATGTGAATGTTGCACTATTGAACACACTTGTTGTAAATGAGGATATATGAATGAACAATGTCATGAATAATGACTTGATTGTATGATTATGAAAATGTACTTTGTGATTGTGATTGTGGATTGTTGAATGGATCGGGTGTTGCATTCTAACACACTAACTTGAATCAGTTGCTACGTTTCGGTGTAATTATGGGATCGGTTGCCATGTTCTGGCATAATCATTGGATCGGGTACCACGTTCCGGTATACTAACTATTTGGGTTTAGGTTCCATGAGAGGACCAATGACTTGTCATAATTGTGTATCTTGAGAAATGTGAAATTGTTCGTGGTTCGTAATGATGATGATATTGTATATGTTCGATTTATGCTTGTGATTATATTGTTATATTGACTTATACATGTTACAATTAGTGGGATAGTCGCGTGATTCTACCAGTACATTGTGGTTGTGTACTGATTTTGCACTTGCTCTTTCTTTGTTGAGTACAGGGCATCTTCAGGCGGCTATTGACAGACCTCGCTTAGAATATCAGTGATCGTTCAAATTCAAGGGTGAGCCAGTTGTTCCGGGCTGCTATGAGTTCTCTTTCTGTCTATGTCCACATTTCGGACTCAGACTTTCTAGTTAGTTATTAGTTCATTAGTTTGGGGTTGTATCCCTTCTTGTTTGAACTTTAGATGTTTTGGTACATTGACTTTCAGGTTCTAGGTGTATTTTCCGCATTGTTTAGTTGTTAGATCTTTTGGAAGTTTATGAGAACTTCAGACTTTAGCTATTTAGTAACTTAAATGTTTCAGTATTTTTGGCTTAGTTGTTTGGTTTGGGTTCTAGTAGTGGTTCTCCCACTGGAAGATTAGTGTGGGTGCCAATCACGATAGTCTGGGTCGTGACAAAGTTGGTATCAAAGCCTAGATTCTTTGATCTCAATGTACCAAAACAAGTCTAGTAGATTCTTGCGGTACGGTACGGGGACACCTTTACTTTTATTCGAGAGGCTATAGGACTTTTGGAAATCTCTCTATTTTCTCTTGTCTCCTTTCGTACTATAACTTGATTCCAATTGGTATCTGGCGATTCAAATTGGTATCTAACCTCCTTCACTCTTCTGACTGCAGATGGTTAATACTAGATTTAACGACGTCAGGCTCGTAGCTCCCGTCAATGCTCCAGCTAAGAAATCTGCAGCGACAGGTCGCGGTCGAGGCAGGGGCAGTGGAAGGGCTAGAGGTAGAGGCCAAGGAAGAGTGGCGCCTACTAGAGATGGGGTACCGGTCGAAAATGCTCCCCAAAATGAGGCCCCTCCCGTGAATCATGAAGAGATAGAAGAGGATATTGAGGTTGAAAATGTTGAGGAGGTTGGAAAAGAAGAAGAGGTCCAGGCTGAGACTACCGGTGTTGTTAGCTCAACAGATCGTGTCATTCCTGAAAGGGTTGGTTGGTCCTGGAGTGATTCCTTCTGCTCAAGCAACTCAAGATCCTACTAATCCCCCTGTTGCTAGCACTGCGCCCAAGGTGGGTGGGACTGGAGGTAATGATGCTCTCTTCCGTCCTTTGTTGGGTTCTGTTACGATTGGTAATGAGCATGAGATATTGACTAAGTTTTTTAATCTAAAGCCTCCTGTATTTCATGGTTCTGAGAGTGAAGATGCTTATGAGTTTGTCTTAGACTGCTATGAGAGGCTACATAAGTTAGGAATTGTCCACCAGCATGGGGTTGATTTTGTGACTTTTCAGCTTCAAGGTGAAGCTAAGTAGTGGTGGAAAGCTTATATGGAATGCAGATATTCAGTTTTACCTCCACTCACTTGGACCTAATTTCATGCTCTGTTTTTAGAGAAATATGTGCCTAGGACTTTGAGAGACCACAAGAAGGATGAGTTCATGGCTTTGGACCAAGGTAGTATGTTTGTGAATGCTTATGAGACCAAGTTCCATGTTTTTTCTAGATATGCTACTCAATTGGTGACTACTGAGGAGGAGAGGATCTGTTTATTTATTAGAGGACTGAATTCTGAGTTGCAGGTATTATCTGTTCATATGACCTCTGCAAGGAGAAGTTTTAATGAGATAACAGGCTTTGTGAAGAAAGTGGAAGGGGTAAGGCGAGACGGCCAGGGTAAGACATTGGTTAAAAGGGCCAAGAACTCGGGTAACTTTCAAGGTTCTTACTCCAGGGGGTCTGGAAGGCCAACGCTTGCATCCAAGCCAAGTTAGTCCGATATGCCCGCCTCTACAGGTAACTACTCAGAAACTCCACCTCATAATTTGATTCAGGATAGCCAGGGAGACGCGCCATCGACGGGCGGTAGGCCATCTTTTGATCGTACTTGGTACAATTGTGGAGAACCTAGGCATATAAGGAGAGATTGTCCCCAGCCATGAGTGTTAGATTCCGCACAGCAGCAAACTAGAGCAGTGGTACCCACGAGAAATGGTAATAATGGTAGAGGACGTTCACAAGGAGGGCGAGGAGGTAATCAGCGAGGTTGTGGGGGTAGAGGAAATGGTAACGCAGGCAGAGGTAATGTGCAGCCAGGCAGGGAAGTCGCTCATCACGATGATAGGGCTCAGTGTTACACCTTTCCGGGCAAGAATGAGGCAGAGGCATCTGATACAGTGATCACAGGTACTATTCTTGTCTGTGACAGGATGGCTAATGTGTTATTTGATCCGGGTTCTACTTATTCATATGTATCCGTGCGATTTGCCTCAGAATTTGCTATGATTTGTAATATACTTGATACCCTCATCCATGTTTATACCCAGTTGGAAAGTATGTCATAGTTACTCATATCTATCGTGATTGTCCTATTTTGTTTAAGGGCTTTCAGACTTGGGCTGATGTGGTGATTTTGGATATGACTGACTTTGATATAATCTTAGGAATGACTTGGTTGTCCCTCTATTATGTTGTGCTTAATTGAAATACTAAGTCTATAACTCTAGAAATTTCGGGAAGGGAAAAGTTAGAGTGGGAAGGGTTGTATAAGCCTAAGCAAGCTAAGATCATATCCTCCATTCGGGCTAGTAAACTGGTAGAGCAGGGTTGTTTGGCTTATTTGGCTCATATTCGGGATGTTGAGGTTGAGTCTCCATCTATTGAGTCTATTCATGTGGTGTCAAAATTTACAGAAATGTTTCCTAATGATTTGTCTGGTATGCCTCCGGATAGAGATATAGACTTCTGCATTGATTTAGAACCTGGTAATCGTCCAATTTCCATCCCTCCATATCGCATGGCCCCAACAGAATTAAGAGACCTTAAGGCTCAAATCCAAGAACTTCTTGATAAGGGATTTATTCGCCCTAGTGCTTCCCTATGGGGTGCTCCAATTTTGTTTGTTAAGAAAAATGATGGTAGTATGAGAATGTGTATAGATTACCGGCAATTGAATAGGGTCACTATTCGAAACAAGTATCCTTTGCCTCGAATAGTTGATCTTTTTTACCAATTGCAAGGTGCATCAGTGTTCTCTAAGATTGATCCAAGGTCGGGTTACCATCAGTTGAAAATTAGGCCTGAGGATGTGCCCAAGACAGCGTTTAGAACCCACTATGGGCACTATGAATTCCTGGTTATGTCTTTTGGTTTGACTAATGCGTTTGTAGCTTCCATGAGTTTGATGAATGGGGTGCTAAAGTTATTTCTTGACCCATTTGTTATAGTCTTTATTGATGACATTTTGGTCTATTTGAAAAGTGAGGAAGAGCATCTCGACCATCTTCGTATTGTTCTGGGTGTTCTTGGAAAACAAAGGTTGTATGCGAAATTTTCTAAGTGTGAATTTTGGTTGACTTCTGTTGCATTTTTGGGACATGTAGTGTCAAAAGAAGGGCTAATGGTAGATCCTCAAAAGATTGAGGCAGTTAAGAATTGGGAGCTCTGTGACGGAAGTAAGGAGTTTTGTGGAGCTCGCTAGCTACTATCGTCGGTTTGTGAAGAACTTTGCTTCTATTGCCACTCACTTGACCAATTTGACCAAAAAGAAGATACCATTTGAATGGACTAAAAATGTGAGGAAAGCTTTCAAAAGCTCAAGATTCTTTTGACCACCGCACCTATTCTAGCATTACCGGTTGAGGGTAAAGATTTTATTGTTTATTGTGATGTTTCACATTTTATTCTGCAATATTTGAATTTGAGAGCTAAGGAACGAACCTGGGGATTTTCTTGACAGCTTTCCACCATTCTTGAGGCTAAAGGTAAGATTTTAACTCCCATATCCATTTTTTGATCCGTAGAACGTAATCGAATGGGTAATTATCGATGGGGGAGGGTTTTGATCTAGAAACTATGGTGGAAAAAAGCCCTAATTTGGATACTTGGGATCATGGGTATTATCTAGGGTTGTTAGAATTGTTAGTAATCAGGGTAATTAGTGATTGTTTATTGATTTCCGTATTATATTGATTGTTTGTAGACCAAGAACAAGCGGACCGAATTCGGAAAGGGAAAGATCAAGTTTATTAGGGTTTCAAGCTTGTTTCGAGGTAGATGATAATTGTGATTCTTTGATTGTGTGATGTATGTTTGTCTTTGCTTCATTATGATACATGTATGTATGCGAATATTGCATTATTGATCACACTTGTTGTAAATGAGGATATATAAATGAACAATGCCATGAATCATGACTTGATTGTATGATTATGAGAATGTACTTTGTGATTGTGATTGTGATTGTGATTGTGGATTGTTGAATGGATCGGGTGTTGCGTTACGACACACTAACTTGGATCAGTTGCCACGTTTCGGCATAAATATAGGATCTGCTGCCACGTTTCGGCATAATCATTGGATCGGGTACCACATTTCGGTATGCTAATTGTTTGGGTTTGGGTTCCATGAGAGGACCAATGACTTGTCATAATTGTGTATCTTGCGAAATGTAAAATTGTTCGTGGTTCGTAAATGATGATGATATTATATATGTTCGATATAAGCTTGTGATTATATTGTTGTATTGACTTATATATGCTACACTTAGTGGTATAGTCGCGTGATCCTACCAGTACACTATGGTTGTGTACTGATACTGCACTTGCTCTTTCTTTGTTGAGTATAGGGAATCTTCAGGCGGCTATTGACAGACCTCGCTTAGAAGATCAGTGATCGTTCGAATTCAAGGGTGAGCCAGTTCTTTCGGGCTGCCATGAGTTCTCTTTCTGTCTATGTCCACATTTCGGACTCAGACTTTCTAGTTAGTTATTAGTTCATTAGTTTGGGATTGTATCCCTTCTTGTTTAGACTTGTTGAACTTTAGATGTTTTGGTACATTGACTTTCAGGTTCTAGGTGTATTTTCCGCATTGTTTAGTTGTTAGATCTTTTGGAAGTTTATGGGAACTTCAGACTTTAGCTATTTAGTAACTTAAATGTTTAAGTATTTTTGGCTTAGTTGTTTGGTTTGGGTTGTAGTAGTGGTTCTCCCATCGGAGGGTTAGTGTGGGTATCAATCACGATGGTCTGAGTCGTGATAATAAATAAATAAATAAAATATTAATATAATGTTAACGTGATGAGTTAAATATAATTAAAAATATCAAGTAAAATAAATTTAAAAACTATTCCACAAATAAAATCAGTACATATGGAAAAACTTACCACAAAAATAAATAAATTTCTTCATACATCACAATATTTTTCAATGATTTCATCCCTAATTTTATCATGCAATATTTCTATAGTAGTAGATGATCTACCTTGTATTTCTGAAGGTATCTCTGAAGGCCCCCCATCTTGTTCTTCGATTTCTGTAGTAATGTCTTCATTTGCAAAATAGTTGAAGTCTTTTATCAGTGGTAGACAGTTGTCGTATGAAATTATGTATAGTCATAGTACTTGTAACAAGGTGAACCTGAGTGTCAAATTTATAAAATATAAATAATAATAATAATAATATATAAACATAAATAAAATAAAAAGTTTATCATATAAAAATAAAAAATAAAAATCTTGAATGAAACTTAACAAAACTTATGAAATATGTTAATTAATTAATAAGAGATATATTAGTAAATATGTAAATATGTAAGGGATATTTTAGTCTCCATAAAAATAATTTTCTGCTTCTGCTTTTTTTAAGAAGCAGAAATTTTTAGTTTCTTCCCAACAGCAGAAAAATTGTTTCTGCTTCTATTTAAAAAGCACTTTTGAGGGTTTGCCAAACACTTGATTTTTCAAAAAAAAAAAAAAGTGTATTTTTCTAATTAAAAAAACACTTTTGGCCTCCCAACAGCAATGCCAAACAGGCTCTTAGTCTTGTTTATTTGATTTATACAATGATATTTTGAACTGCAAGACATGTGTTTTCCCCTACAGAGCAACCAAAATCTTCTACAGGAAATGGGCTACAATCAGGGTTTATTATCCCCATATCTCAATCAACTCGATCATTACTTTTTTTGAATATTTGTAACATCCCGCCTTAGAAAGAGCTAAATTTAGAAAGAACTAAGTTGGAAAGAGCTAATTTGAGATTTGTTCAAATTAAGCTAATGTTGTGAGTTTTGGGCCAACTTCAAACGACCATAACTTTCAGTACATAATGATTTAGGTGGCCCATAAGATATCAAATGAAAATTCTTTGAATCCTCTTTCCAACGACACCAAGTTTGCTAAGTTTTGAGTTCGAATGAGGGAGATATGCCTGTTTAAAGTCAACCTACCCAATTAAGGAAATTTACCTAATTTAATGAGGGGAATTTTGATCTTTTCCTTACCCTATCAGCTTTAAACGTTTTTAATAATATTTTAGGGGTCAAGACTAATTTGGGTTAGTTTTCACAATCCAAAATATGCTTAGGGTTTTGAGAAGAGTTCAAGTGGAAAAAAGAGGAAAGTTCAAGGTGTTCGTCAAGGTTCTTAAGATTTGTCGAGGAATTTCGCCAAGGGTTAATCCCTAAGAGGTATGTAAGCTCTCACAGTGTTGGGTTCATTCACCCACATGCCAATCATGTAATTTTAGATCCGTAATTTCATTCTTGAAATTGAATGATTTGAGTTCTTGATCAGTTTCTTGAAGTTTCGATCTTAAATCGTTAATGATGAGTTTGATGAGTTCTTGAGATGAATGTTGGGAGTTTGAGGGTTGTTTTAAGTAGATTTCCATGTACTTGTGTTAGGAATTCGAATCTAAGTGAGTTGAGAACAAACCATTCGATTCTAGGAGAATTAGGGCCAAAAATCGAAGAAGAAAATTCGTCGGAATGTTCTGGGGAGAGGTTGGGGCGGCGCGCCCCAGATGCCCCAAGGGGGCTGGGGCGGCACCCCAGCAGTGCGCCACATTTGGGTCTCTGAAGTTCATGGGTTGGCGCCCCGCGCCAGCAGTGCGCCAGGGTCGCCTACCCCCACTCTTTTTCCGTCGTTTGCTCCATCTGAGTCCTCTTAAAGTGTACCTACACTCCCTTCTGATTCTAACTACTCTAAACTACATTTAAACATCAAGAGATCCTTCATAACATGAATCATAATCCTTGAATTCATAATTCAAATTAAAGTAGAGTTAAGAGAAAAGTCTTGAGAGTTCTTTCGAGTCATTTTGAGAAGTCTTTTACAATCTTTTAAAACGTGTTTTAAGACTTGAGTACTTGCGTATGAGGATGAGGAGAGTTGAGTTTCATTTTTCAAAATGAATATATGGGGACTAAGTATCCCCAAGAGTAAATGTTTTCACATTTAAAATGAGAAGAAATATCGATTTCCAAATGAGTTCATGAGGAGTTTTTGAGTATAATCTCTTTTAAGAGAACCTTTTGAGTAATAATCTCAAAGCTTGAGGATGAGGAAATTTTTTTAAACATTTGAGCTGAGTTATATTTTTGGGAGTAGTATTGAGCACTAATATGGGGACGAGTTCATACAACTCAAAGTCCTCATAAACCATGTAGCCAACGTGGGTAGAAAGGGTCATACTTTTTAGATGATTCCTTATTGCTTTTTAAGCATAGCTTGGTGGATCCACTTAGTTGAGGATGTATTATACTCTAGGAAGGTATAGGACAGTTCTGGCAGCGTGAGCGAGACGTTGTATCATCACATAGCTCATAGTGGTGGTTATCGGTTAGAGAATCTCCCAAATTGAGTTATTTTGTATCTTTACATACAAACTGAGTTATTATTGTATTTTTAAATACATTGAGTTGTTATCTACTATTTTAAATGATTTATATAAACTGCATCTTTATTGTTGTTTTTATATTGTATTGAGTTGAGATTGAGTTGAGATTGAGTTGAGTTGAGGTGAGATAAGTATGTGTCACGCCCCGAGCCTACACCCTGGACGTGACCGGCACTCGAGAACCATTGCTGGCCCCAAGCAAACCCTTGGCCTGGTTTAACTATTAGCAAAAGACTTACTCATAAACAAGATGAACTCAAAAGCACAACTTTACTCAATGTCTTAAAGAAATACTCATAATATTTTAGAAATAAAACATTCAACTAGCCAATGAGGCAACTCAAGTCTCAACATAAACAACAGAAAAATGAAAAGACTCATGAATTACTATCTCTCTATCTATGAAGCATCTAATACTATGAGGGATATCGGGACAAGACCCCCGATCATTGATGAGTCCACGATTTGGACTCATTTAGGGCTTTATTTGGATAGATTTTGTGTCCTTAGATGCTTGTTTTGTGCCAATAACTGATGTAAAACCTTTGATTTCCAGGTATTTGGATTGAGGAACAAAGCATGGACACTAATTTGCAAAAAGGAACAAAGCAAGCTGAAAAAGCGAAGAAATGAAGGCTTGTTGATCGCCAAGTCCCTTTGGCGAGTCGCCGAATGGCCATTACCTCGCCTAAAGTTCCAGTGTGCCAAGCCCTAAAGGAAAAAATTAATTTGGCAAGAGGAAGGAGCAGTCGGCGTGTCGCCGAGTGGTTCCGCGATGCAGTGTTGGATCGCCCAAAGTTACAGAACTCAAGGATGCTGAAGGCCAAAGCAAAAAGGTAATGGAACTGACCCAAGGGCGGATCGCCAAGTTGATCGGCGAGCCCGACTTACTGCACCGAATGGCCCTTCGCAGCATATTTTTGGTGACTATAAATACATTTTCAAACATTATGTTTGGTATCAAATTTTATTCTGAACATTCATTAGAGTAATTTTTGAGTTTGAACTCTGAGTTTTAAGACAACTTTTTCTTAGCTTTGAAGAATTGAAGTTTTCCATTTTTAAGAAATTGGAAGTGGGTCTTTGAGATTCTTCAAATCGGACCTTTGTAATGACGAAATTAATCTTACCAGTTGATGAAAACACAATTTGGTAACGATTTCTATCTTTTTATGATGTCTAGCTAAAATCCCAATTCTTGGGGTGTGATTATGTGATTATAGGCTGATTTAGCTTATGGGTATTGCTAATTGTTAGTCTAAATGTTGTTTAGAAGTGATTTCAATATGTAATTGCGGTTAAAATTAAAGGATTGTAGTTGCAAATGCAGTTCTACCTTCGTATTTTTTGCTTGCTCGAGAGAGAGGTTTTAAAACCAAGATTACTGAATTGATGGTCTGTGGGTATTGGGTTGTCATGGGTTCAGCTCGAGAGAGTGAACCCTAAATCTTTTTCCACACATTCAGCTCGAGAGAGTGAATGGACTAAGGCGTTGGTTGTTCTTATTTGCTTGCTTGTTGGTGTTCGAGAGAAACTAACTTGACTCGGGGTAAATTGTTCGAGAGAAAGTTTATCCCCACTAAAGTCTAGCTTATTCACTGATTTACAGCTATTTACTAACAGTTGCAATTACCTATTTGTCTATATTAGCCTATAATCGAATCACATCCCAAGAACTTGTCTTAATTTTTGTTAATTTGTATTATTTGCTGCTATTGTAGTTGATAACTAAAACCAAAACCCCCTGTTATTTGACATTCGTGTCAACCCCCTGATTTACATTATGTTGTTAATCGTAAATGTCTATTCCTATGGTTGATTTGAACATATTCATATTTTCCTATTGTATCTTAAATACGTACCACTCCCTGTGGGATTCGACCCCAACTCATTTAGTTGGGTTATATACTGACTAACGATCGTTGACTTTTAGAACTAGATTAAGTGTCTTTGATAGTGTTATTCAATCAATCATCCTAACAACTAAAATAACTAAAAATAAAGAAGGGATCCTCCGGAAGCAAGAAGGCTCACCAAACAACTTTGGAACTCAACTGGATCAACGAAGCGATGGTTGATAATCCTGGTTACCTGTATCTGCATCATAAAATGATGCAGTTAAATGGTGTAAGTACATTGAATGTACGAGTATGTGAGGGGAAATCTAAAACATGACATAAGCTTGAACTGGAACTGAAGAAACAACTTACCTCGTCTCAACTCAACTCAACCTCAACTCAATTCCATATAAAGCAATAACAATAATGCAATATAAAGAAAAGCTTTTAAAATAGAAAATAGCAACTCAATGTATTGGAAAATACAATATAACTCAGTTTGTATGCAAAAACACAAAATAACTCTGTTTGGGAGATTTTGTAACCAACAACCATCACTATGAGCTATGTAATGATACAACGTCTCACCCACGCTGCCAGAATTGTCCTATACCTTGTCGTGATATAGAACTCCTCAACTAAGTGTATCCACTAGTCTATGCTAAAAATCAATAGGAAATTATCTAAAAAGTATGATCCTTTCTACCCACGTTGGATACATGGTTTATGGGGGTTATGAGTTGTTAGAACTTTCCCCCATATCGGTTCTCAATACTACTCCCAAAATATAACTTAGCTCATATGTTTTTTAAAAACAAGATTTCCTCTTCCTCAACTTTGAGATTATTACTCCAAAGGTTTCTCTTAAAAGAGATAGTTCTCAAAACTCCTCATGAACTCTTTCGGAAATCGGTGTTTCCTCTTTTATTAAATGTAAAAACATTTCTCTTGGGAATACATATTTCTCATATATCATTTTAAAGAAAATGAACTCAACTCTACTCTTCCTCAAACTCAAATGCTCGAGTCTTAAAACAAGTTTAAAAGGTTGTAGAAAGACTTCTTAAAATGACTCGAAGAACTCGTAAGACTTGACTCTTAATTTTACCTTGAATTTGAATTATGATTTCAAGGTTAAGATTCATGTTATGAATGATTTCTAGATGTTTAGAAGTAGTTTAGAGTAGTTAGAATCAAAGGGGAGTAAAGGTACCCTCTAAAAGAACTCAGACGGGCTAAACGATGGAGAACGGGTGGGGGCAGACGACCCTGGCGCATTGAGTGGCGCAGGGTGCCAACCTTTATCCTACATACCAATAGTTAGGGAGAAATGGCTTGCGCAAGGCGCCAGGCCCCAAACTACAGAAGGCCTTTTCTGGCGCACGCGCAGGGCGCCAGCCTCTTCCCAGATTTTTCTGACAAATTTTCTTTCTCATTTTTTTACCCTAATTCGCCTAGAATCAAATGGTTTCTTCCCCAATCACTTAGATTTGAATACCCAACATAAGTACACGGTAATCGACTCAAAACAACCCTCAAATCACTAACTTTTATATCAAGAACTCATCAAAATCCCAACATTCAAGATTACGAAAGGAATTTCAAGAAAACTTATCAAGAACTCAAATCCTTCAACTTTGAGAACAAAATTGCATAAAAATAACATGATTGGCGTGTGGATGAACGACCCAACACTATAAAAACTCACATACCTCTTAGGGATCAAACCCTTGACGAAACAACCTTCGATCCACAAGAAAATCTGATGATCGCCTTGAATCTTCCCTCCCTTCTCCTCTTTTCTTTTCTTGAATTTTTTTCTAAAACCCTAGCGTAAATTAGGATTGTAAAAACTGAACCAAATCAGTTTAGACCCCTAAATATTACCATAATTAGTTTTAAGCTGATGGGGCAAGGAAAAGACCAAAATACTCCTCATATTTTCGGGTAACTTTCCTTAACTAAAAAGTCTGACTTCAAATGGGCATATCTCCCTTATACGAGCTCGAACTTTGGCAAACTCGGTGGCGTTGGAAAGAGAATTCCAAGACCTTTCATTTGATATCTTGTGGGCCACCTAACGCATCTTGTACTGAAAGTTATAGTCGTTTGAAGTTGACCCAAAATTCACAACTTAAGCATAACTTATAAAATTTCAAATTTGGCTCTTTCCAAATTAGTTCTTCTTATATTTAGCTCTTTCAAATACCGAGGTGTTATGGTATGTTTCCTTCCAAGTTCAAGCTTTTATGTTATGTTCAGTGTTCCCCATACATGCTCGTACATTCAATGCATTGATGTCATTTGGCCTTCATTGTTTCATGATGCAGATACAGGAGATCAAGGTCATCAACAGGCGCTTTGTTGATACTATAGCTGTTCGAGTTAGCTTTGGTGAGCCTCCTTGCTTCCGTAGGATCCCTCATTTACCTTCATTTATTTCAATTTTGTTAGGATGATCGGGGGTCTTGTCCCGACATCCCTCATAGTATTAGAGGCTTCATAGACAGTAGCAGTTGAGAAGTCTGTTTCATTTTCTATTGTTAATGTTTTAGACTTGAGTTGCCCTTGTGGCCAATTTGGATATTTTGAAATGTTCTAAGTTAAGTATTTGAGACATTTGAGTTAAAACTTTATATTTGAGTTTAACTAATGTTGAGTAAGTTTTCCGCTGAGAGTTGAGCCAGGCCAAGGGTTTGCTTGGGGCCAACAATGGTTCTCGAGTGCAGGTCACGTCCAGGGTGTAGGCTCGGGGCGTGACAAACTTGGTATCAGAGCATAGAGTTTAAGAGTCCTAGGGTGTCTGTGAAGTCGTGTCTATAGAGTCTTAGTTATCGGTATGAAACACACCACATCTATAATTAGAAGGCTGCGACATTTAGGAACTATCTCACTTCTATCATACTCTTTTCGTGCGATAGAGTTTAACTCTATAAAGTTTATTTCTAATTCATACTTGCACGTATCTTTCAGATCATGCCTCCACGAAGAGCTCTCTGAGGTCGTCCTGCTAGGAGGAATGTTGATCCCCAAGATTAAGGGGTCCGCAATGCACCAAAAGTGCAACCCCAAGGAGAGGTCACTAATCCTAAGTTCCGGGATGCTATCCGGATGTTGAGTCAAGTGGTGACCAACCAAGCTGGACCACAAAGAGAGAATCGACAGGATGTGGTTGATACATCCAAGATCCGTGAGTTAGGGTTAGATATGGAGTCGAGTTGGGTCTCGAATCAGGGTAAGATCGCGGGTCATGATTCAAAAGTTGAATTTTGAGTTGGATTTGGGGTCGGAGTCAGGTCGGGTCTCAGGTTTGATCCTGATTCGAAATTGGATCCTAAGTCAGATCTTGGGGACGGGAGTCGAGGTCGAATCACGGGCAGATCTTGGGTCTCGGGTTGGGTGTATTGATTAGATCCCAAGTTGGATGTTAGGATTGAAAGGTGGGGTCGGAGTTGGGTCTCGATAGAGGTGGCAAAATCAAACTCAACCCATTCAACCAGCCCAATCCATTTAAAATGGGCGGATTATTAACCCGCTCATTCATTAGCTCAACTCATTTCAACCCATTAAAAATTGGGTCAATATGTAATCTAAATTGGCTCATGAAAAATCTTGTAAAATATTTTTTTAATATTTTTTCAATTTGGTATGTTGTGTATAGTTATAATAAAAAAAATATTAGGTACTAAAATAGTTTTAAAGAACAAATAAAATAATTAAGTTTAGTAAAAGTTGGGTTGGGTTGGGTCTTGATCCGTAATGTAACTCATTACCTAACCTATTTTGACTCAACCCGTTTTGATTCAAGCAAATTTGGGTTGGATTGGGTCTTGACCCTATGATTGTCTTGACAAATTATGACCCCTCCAAATTTGACCTAACCCGTCCAATTGTCACCCATAGGTCTCGAGTCGGGATCGGGCCTCAAATCAAGTGTCGGAGTCATGTCCTGAATTGTTCATTAAGTGTCTGTTTCGAATCCCAATTTGGAAGGAAGTTAGATACTGATCATGGGTCCTGAGTCAGGTCTCAAGGCTAGATTTCAAATTAAAAAATATTTTTCATTCACCAACTTAACTTAGAAAATATTTTCAAGTAAGTATTTTTCACTTATTAATTAAAGATGAGAAAATAATTTAAAAACCAACTTACTTTTTAAGAAAATATTTTTCTCCGTACGGACAAATTACATCATTAAATCACACTTGACCAACCAAAATAGAACGGCCGTGAATATTTTACTCAAAGAAGACTTATCACCATGCATGTGACAACAGGTGGCACTAATTAGTTGATTGATTGCATCAACCAGGCACATGGCAACAACTCAAAGGATCTCTAAATTATCCACTCTTTTTAAATTTCTTCCGATGGCAAGTATCTGCTTGTTTGCAATCCACGTGGTTTAAATTACGTTTGTTTATGTGCACTCCTTCGTGCCATTTGTTGTCTAATGGACTATAATTTTTTTCCATATTTATTTTTAGATATTTTTAAAATTCTTTTACAACGACAATACTTTCTTTATCCCTAATTACTTTTTCACATTTCATTTTTTAGTTATTCCTAATTACTTGTTCATTTTGACAAATCAAGAAAGGACAATTTTTTTACCTATTATACCCTCAATTAATTACTTTGAAAAATATAGAACTTCTTGAAAATCTTAAGTTTTTAATTCATCCACTTCATAATTAATAGGGGTAAAATGGTAAACTCACTATGTCAATTATTATTTTCTTAATAGGTGTGTCAATTCAAAGGTGAACAATTAATTAGAGACAGAGGGAGCACTATTTTTAGAGCCTTTTTTATATTGCTATTGGTAGCTCAGAAACACTTATTTTGAGAAAAAAAACATATTTAAAAAAAAAAAAAAAATAGGTGTTTGGCAAACCTGTAAAACTGGTTTTAAATAAAAGCAGAAGCAGTTTTTCTGCTGTTGGGAAGAAGCTAAAAATTTCTGCTTTTTTTTTTATTATTTTTTTTTTTTCAAGACTAATATATATATCTTATTAGTTTAATTAACATATCTCATATATTTGGTTAAGTTCCATTTAATAATTATATTTTTTATTTTTATATGATAAATTTAATATTTTATTTTACGTTTACATATTATTATTTAATTTATTATTTTACGTATTATTTTACATAATTAGAAAACAAGAAAAAGGTAACAATAACATTTTTGTAAGATTAGAAAAAAAGAAGAAAAAATAACAATTACATATTTCAACCTTTCAAAAAATGTATAAGATTGGTTGAAAATTTGAATATGAACAATTTAATTTAATAAAAATAAAATTTTAATTTAATTTATTCTAATAGATGTTTAAATTAGTTTTTCTCTATAAAATAATCTTAATTAAAAGCACAGTAATACTTGCACTTAATCATAATTTAACTCTCAATAGTATTTTTTTTTAAAAAGATTAGTCAAACATGATTTGCTTATAAAAAGCATTTTTCAAATGAATTAGCCAAACACAAATTGTTCTTTTTTTCAAAAGCATTTTTCTAAAAAGCAATTTTAAAAAAGTATTTCAAAAAATAAGCAGCTTTTAGCAGCAATGTGAAATAGGCTCTTAGTCTTCGCTGTGTAATATAGGTTATTTTTTCTATTTTAATTTGTGTGACGTCAACTGAACTTGGAGTCAACTAAATATAATACAATATTTTAATTTATTAATTATTATAATTTTTAATATTTTTAATAAATTTTCACATAATATAATTTATACACTAATTTATGTGGCATATTTATTTAAAATAATTTATTTATAATTTTTTAAATATATATCATATTAAAAAAAATAACAAAAAAATTAAAATAAAGAGTTTTTCAAAAAATACCATCATCTAGATATAAGACCCAAAAAAAAGATATAAGACCCAACGACAAATGGCTACCTGTTTTTGACTGCTTATGAACAGTAGTAATAACTTAAATAAATTTATTTTTTTCATTGTTTTTTTAAAAAAAATAATTGTGTAGGGTATAGAATTTTTTTTTATTACTTTGATTCAACAGATAATTTGAATTTATTATTTTTATTGACAAATTTATTTTAACTCATTTTCTTGTAATTATTTTTTATAAATACCTCAATTAATTTTTACATATACAAAAATAAATTATAATATAACACAGAAAAAATTTTAATTCTTAAAGTTTGTTACTTTTATTAAATAAATAATATATGAATCACTTTTATAACGATAGAAATATATGATTGATTTTTTCACTTTCGTTAGATAAAAAGTGTGTATATATGAGTCATTGTATAACAATAGGGGTATATATAAGCTACTTTCATAATAAGTGGTATATAGTTCTAAATGACAAAATTGAGGGGTATATCAAACCATTTTTTTTTCTATTAATGTCACGGTGGTCTTGTCCAGTCAATATAATGATGGTATTTTTATTACATTTGATAAAGATTAACGACTTAGGAGAATATAAATGGTAAATTAAAAATTGATTTGAAATGAAAATAAATTTTATATTAGCAAGAATAATCGTTATATGATATATAAATGGTTTAAAAAGTAATTATATGAATTATAAATTTTATCTACATATGAAATTAATAGCTAGTAGATATGTATAAATTAAATGTGTTTTTTCTTGACAAAATATGAATTTGTGGGTCAGTTTTTAAATGTGAAAAATCTCAATTCATAATTTGAAATATCCAAATCATGACTTTTAAAGAATCTAAAATCTCATAATTTCAAATTATGAAATGAAATTAATATAAAATTACATGTCCAAATAATACTAATTTTATATCATAAAATAAAATCGCATACCCAAACACTTACTTAGTAAACACAAATCTTTATTCAACAACGAAATTAATAAGAAAAAGTGATGGATAAGTCGCAATTGCAGAACACTTTTGTTGACTTATATGATGAGGGAGCAATGAATAACAAAGACTCAAATCACAATAACATTCAAAAGGATAAGAGAAGAAAAAAGAATCAAGTAATGCTTGGGTTGAATAATGCTTAAGAAAATAATGATACGTGGGAGGTGTCAAGATGAGTCCAAATATAAGCAATCTATCTAATTCATCTAAAATTTTATGGATAGGACTAAAGATAATTTAAATTAGATTTAATCTCAAGTGTATTCAAACCTTAATTCATTTCTAAAGAATCTTTAATCGAGCCTAATGTAATCTTCAATTTCAATCCGTTATAAATTCTTTATTTGCATTAGCGTAATGTATGTTCTCATATAAAAGGTATGAATTTCTATTTATTTTATATTTTCTAGGATTTATCTATCCATTTGTAACTTATTTCTGTTATTTTCTTGAGTTGAAATTTAAATTGCGATTATAAAAATTAAATTATAATATGTTATAATTATTGAAATTAAGCAGATTGAATTGAGCAGTCATGACACAATTCAATTTTTAGCCCATTTGAATTCAATTTATTTGAACCCAAAGTAAATTTATATTAATTATAATCTTTATTCATTTTAATATCTCTAATTTCAACTCAACCACCCATTTAACGACCGAGTACAAATGAGAGAAACACAACAAAATTAAAAGCAAAATTTGAAGTGAACAACACACCAAAAATGAGGATTCGAAGAAGTTCACAAAAGTGGGCATCAACACACAAACCCCTCCTCCATCCACCCACCCACGGATGTACTATCATTTTTCTTTTACATGATTATTACCGGTGTGAAATCACAATCTTGACATTTTAGCCAAAAGTGATGAACTAGATTGGTAAATCAATAAAAGTTCTTTTAAATAGAAGTAGAAATAAAAAAAAATTATCGGAAAGAAGTTAAAAGTTTTTGCTTTTTAAAAAAAGCAGCGAAATCAAAAAATTATTTGTCTCAAGACTAAAATATTCTTTTCATATATACATATTTATCAATATATTTCTTATTAATTAATTAACATATTTCATAAGCTTGGTTAAAATTTCATTTAAGAATTTTATTTTTTATTTTTATATAATAAATTTTATAATTTATATTATGGTTATATATTATTTTACGTATTAGTTTGTAGAATTAGAAAAAAGTAACAACAATATTTTTACTAAACTAGAAAAAGGAAAAAAATAACAATTAAAGATTCTAGCCTCCTAAAAAGATATAATATTGATTGAAAATTTAAACTTGTAAATTTTAATTTTAAAAAATAAATTTTAATTAATTTTTTTGATAGATCTTACAAACTCAAACATATATGATATAAATTAATTTGATACTCTAACTTGGAAAAATAAA
>JAJOOF010007532.1:0-58818 GCA_029582545.1 Solanum lignicaule | reverse complement strand
CTAGCTTCTTGTTTAGAATTTTCTGTCTTCTATTATGAATTATGAGGACCCCTATTTATAGTTTTGGAATAGAGGAGTTGCGATTGGAACAGGACTCCCTTCGAACAATCAGATTTAAGTGACATGTCATATGGGCTTTATGGTGCAGGCTTGTCATCTTTGACACATGTCTTGATCTTGATCGTTCTTGAACTTAAATGCTTGAATTCTTAAACTTGTTGCTTTATAGAGAATTTTATGGCGTTTGTACTACAGATTTTCTCTAGCTTCTTGTTTAGAATTTTCTGTCTTCTATTATGAATTATGAGGACCCCTATTTATAGTTTTGGAATAGAGGAGTTGCGATTGGAACAGGACTCCCTTCGAACAATCAGATTTAAGTGACATGTCATATGGGCTTTATGGTGCAGGCTTGTCATCTTTGACACATGTCTTGATCTTGATCGTTCTTGAACTTAAATGCTTGAATTCTTAAACTTGTTGCTTTATAGAGAATTTTATGGCGTTTGTACTACAGATTTTCTCTAGCTTCTTGTTTAGAATTTTCTGTCTTCTATTATGAATTATGAGGACCCCTATTTATAGTTTTGGAATAGAGGAGTTGCGATTGGAACAGGACTCCTTTCGACCAATCAGATTTAAGTGACATGTCATATGGGCTTTATGGTGCAGGCTTGTCATCTTTGACACATGTCAAATCCTAGTGGCTTATTTGTTTAACTTGGCATGCCATATCATTTGCCACGTGGCACTAAAAGGAAAGGCCTCTAGGATAAGATGACATTGGACTTAGCAAATTGGGCTCATCTATAGCCCAAATCAATTAATCTTGACTTTAATTAAATTCATATTTATTGGGCTTGAATAACTAGCCCAATTATATTAATCCATAATATTTATTTGGACTAATATATTCATAAATTTAATATATTTCGAATCATTTTATAAATTTATATTTAATAAATTTTAAATGATTACAATATGATTGGAAGAAAAGCCACACAACATTGGTAGTGGATTTGATAATGATGAAGAACTGGTTCCTTCGGAAGAATCTATTCAAGAACGTGCACCTGAAGTACCTGCGGCACCACATGTTGCAAGAAACAACAATTCAAAGGAACCAGGTTCATCTTCTCTGGGAAATGTACCATATGTTGAAACAAGTAACTAGAAATACAAAAGTTCTCATCAAGTACAAAAAATTTGCACTCCTCTTGATTAAGGGATTGGCACTAGGTCCCAATTGAGGACCTTATGTGCATTCTCAAATTGCTTATCCCTAATAGAACATAAATAAAGCACTTATAAATGCAAATTGGATTTTTTCCATGAAGAAGGAACTAAATCGGTTTGAAAGAAGCAAAGTGTGGAACTTGATTCCTAGACCTCCGAATAGAACTGTGATTGGAACTAGATGGGTGATCAGGAACAAAATTGACGATCAGGGACAAATCATTATAAACATAGCTAGACTAGTAGTGCAAGGATAAACTCATGAAGAGGTAACCCTTGTTGAGTGCTCCTGCTTGCTTGATGATCACTATCCTGCTCCTGAGCCGGTCCCCCGTGGATCTGGTCCTGTGGCACAAAGTGCTTGCTGATCTTATTGTGGGAAGGGGTCAAAATAGGGTGCTTCAAGATGAGGTTTATACTATATAGGATGCTCTTGCTGAATCTCAAGGGGAAGTTGCCAAACTGAAGGACTAGTTGCTTCTCGGGTTGGAACTAATGTATACCAAGAATTCTTGGAATTCCTTGGGGATTCTTGAGTGGTGCTGAGCTAACTATAGCGCAAAGCCGAATCTCTTTGGTTAATAAAATCCAACAGCTTTATAGAGAAGAATCCTTATAGGGAAAGGAAAGTTTTTTTTAAAAAAAAAATAACTACTTTCCTTCTAGAATTCAACAAGGGTTTAATTCTCCCTTATAATAGGATAGATTGAGAAAGAGAAACACAGTTTTGCAATAAAAAAGTAGAGAGAACTTTGTGGCAAGAACTCATTCGGCGCTAAAGTGTAAGGATAGAAGAAAGAAGAACTAGAGTTATGTTTTCTTTCTAATTTTTAGTTTGCATTGTTTTATTTTACAATCACTATTTAGGAATAATTGTTCTAAGTGTAACAAAGAAGTTGTGAGGTTTGTAATAAGAAGTTGGTTTGGCTTCTTTGAGAAAAGAGTGCACAACTGTAGTTATTTAGTTTAAGTAACAAGAAGTGGGTTTGGCTTCTTGGAGAGTGGAGTATATACTATAATCGTGGAACAGTTTAAGTGAACTGTTGAGGTGAGGTACTAGAATTTGTCCCTTTGATTATTGAGTTGTAACCTAAAGTTTCTCTTTGATTATTGTAAACTTGTGGCATGGTTTTTCTTACATTGAGCAAGGATGGTTTCCACGATGAACTTGTTGTTCTGTTTAGTGTGTTTATTCTTTTCAACGTTTATATAAGAACCTGGTTACTGTTTAGGTAGTTCAAGTTTCTTCAAATAGTAGGTTTATTTTTCATTTTTGTGCTTGTATATATGTATCTCTCTTATTAAGGATCTATAGTCAAATATCTATTATATCATTTACGATTTTCACTTCGATTTCATTTTGTTCCTTTCGTTTTCTATTTTGTTATATGTAATGAAGGGTGTTGCATTTTTGTTGCAATGCTAGAAGGTAAAACCTTTAAAAAAAAGGAGTAAGAATCATACAAGAGTCACTCCCATCCATAAAACCCATCATTTGTATTCTGAGGGAAGTATGACAAATATAGTGATAACATGTTTATTCTAGAAACTACCAATAAGTGTTGGACATTCTCACGGAAAATACTTCACCATGAACTCTTATAGGAAACTGTCATAGCTTGAGTAATGTCATACACTGTCATTCAGGATATTGCACTCCATATAGATGTATCCGTCATGATTCAACAAGTTGTTCTTGTATAAAACTACAATCAAGAAACTAACAAAGATACACCCGAAGAAAAACCAACATACTAGAATATAGAAGAATATAAAAGGAGGAATTTCTCTTAATCTCTTCTCTAAAAGAAGAAGACTCCAATTATTGTTTGGTAATATAATGGGGGCTATGATAATTAAAAATATCAATCAATTTTCAATAAGTGGCCACTCAATGCTATTGAATGAGCCCTAACTGTCTTGAACGGATTGGATTAGAAATAATGGAACATTAATAGTCATTCAAGAATTGGGATCAATTATCTCATAATATTAATTGAAGATACAACAACAAGACATATTTATTAGAAAAATATTGAACAGAAGAAAACTCAAGTTGCTAGAGCCAAAAACAACATGTGACCATACCAAAACTTCGCAGTGAGCAACTTATAAACTGCACGGGGTGTAAGCCACAACCTGCTGAGGGAATGATATCATAGCCTGATTGTTTCTCTAGAAGTACATCAGCAGTACCAGAGCTTAATCTGGGACAGTGTTGTATGTTTGATATACCGTGAGTTTATGGTATTTGTAATACATTTCACTTCCAAGTTGTGTGTGTCTAGGGCCTTTTTGTATTGGTTTTTATGTGTTTTTATCATATTTTGCAGGAAAGATGTTCAGGCGCGGAAGTAAAGAGACAACTGAAAGAAATGCAGAAAAGGGCATCTACGGAGGTGATCTATGAACCGTAGGTCCATTGACGCTCCGTAGATGGTGGTCATAGATCAGCAGGCAAGGCATGGAAGGAAAATAAGGGAAATCTGACCAAGAGTGGAACCACGGTGACTATTGACGGTCCGTGGATTGATCTATGGACCGTACTGTTGATCCGTAGATTGATACTGCGAGGGTTCCATTACCTGATTTTTGAAGATTCTAAGCGTGGAGCTACGGAGAGGGATTGACGGACCGTAGATCGATCTACGGTCCGTACTGCAGCATCGTCATTTGCTTGAGAGAAGCTGATTTTTGGAAGCTGAAAATATTTTCCAAGTCCTGGCTGACGGAAGGGACTCACGGATCATAGATCCATTGACGGTCCATGAGTCAGTCTCTTGGAATAAAGACGCGTGCCTGAACAAACTTTCCTTATTTTGTTTCCTTTTTAATTGAGGACTTGTTTTCTATAAATAGGGCTTGTAAATCTCATTTTTGAGGGTTGATTTTTATTACTTTTATTCTAGTTCTTGACTTGGGAGATTAACTTGCAACTTGGGCAATTATTAATTTCCTAAGATCGTTTTGAAGATTTGGGAGTTGCATTTTAAGTTGAATTTCTGTGTTTGTTATTCTTCTTACGTAAGTTCATAATTCTTTTATCTAAAACAATGAATTGTGTTCATATGATTATGGGTAACTAAAACTCAACAACTAGGGTTGTGCGAACCATGAACGATTAACAAAGTATGAATAGTAAATAAGCAATTCTTGAATAGTCTGGTGCATGCATTGATAATTCTTTCATTTAGAAGTCTTTTTAGCAGTTGCAAACGTTAGAACTCGCCTTATTTCTACTTGCCGGACCAAGGAGGTAATCAACAAGAAAAGAATTATCAACATAGATTTAGTGTGATACTATCTAATAGGCTAGTGTCGATTGGTGGGAAGTAATAACTAAGCCAAACATCGATGTGATGTCTAATATGAGGTAAAGGTAAGGGTCAGTAAATTATACACACGTAGCCGGACCAAGGTGCGGGGTGAAATTCTCTAGATGCCAGACCAAGGATTTAAAGATACCTAACTTATCACTTTGCATGTAATACACTAGGAAAGGATTGCTATTACTAGGATTATTGCGCTATGAGCTTGTGGGGAACACGTATACCCTAGTTAATTTTCTCATCTTGATAACAACCTAAATTGACTTTTGATTACTGGTTACTTATTGAGTTCTTACAATTTGTTTCACAAAGCCCCCCCTTTAATTACTTGTTTCTGGAAGTAATTTGACTAATTAAATATAATTGTTGATTAAAGTAAAGTCTAAACCATTTTCCTCGTGAGATCAACCCCAACCTACAAGTTGGGTTCTTTACATCATAACGATCGCTTATGCTTCTTTAGGGAGGTGCAATTTGAGCGTATCAATGTTCAAGATCATAAGTTCCTTAACCAAATCATGTAAGAAGGGTAAGCTGTTGTCTGACACCAAAGGGAAACTTGACAATGAGAGGATCCAAAAATGGAGCAGTATAGCACTAACCAATGGTTTAATACAATAATCAGTGATTCCACAATTAGGAACATCCAGTTCATTAAGAAACCAACAATAGTTTGAAATTTTTACTAAGGTTGAATCGATAACATGTCTGCAACCATCTTTGAGCAGAGACTTCAGAGATCTCTAGTGCCGCTCTATTATGGCTGAAATTGATTTCTCCAACACCAAAGGGCAACCAGACATTGTGAGGATCCACAAATTGAGTGGTTTAGCATTGACCAAAGCTATAATCCCATAATCGGTGATTCCACACTTGCAAACATGAGTTCATTAATCAAGTAGATAGATTTTGAAATTTCTTCTAAGGTTGAATTAGTAACATGTGTCGAGCCATTTACAATCAAAGAGTTTAGAGATCCCTCGTGCAACAAAACTATTGCTGAAACTACTTTGTGAATAATATTGACACACCCGCTTATATTCACTTCCACAAAATTATTAGACATACATCATTGAACAATATGGAAGATCCCCTCGTCAATTATATTAAGAAGCCGACTCAACTCTAGATAAGTCAGTTTATGATACAATCTACATACTACATCAATGGTAGCATTGCCTACTCAGGGACAATTACAAATAGTTGAAGATACTAGTGAGTTGCAACAAGGAGCAACCGAAGGGAGTTCATGTTTTACATCTTTCATACCAAAGCAGTTCCCCAAGGAACTATTCTTCCTTTTCATACCACGGTTCAAAAGTATACCGAAAAACATAGCCTGGGTAATTTTGTGGCATTCCTTTAACCGAATGCTCTGAAGTGAGGCTGAAGCTTTGACATAACCAATCAGTCAATCATCTGAATGGACATCACTTTTTCTGGCACAAAATAGCATCAACTTTGGACAACACTCACAAATAACTTGAAGAACCAAATACTTGACTCCATTGCAGGCATTTATTAAAATGACCATAAGCTACTACAAATGCTAACTTAGTCACTCGAGCCATAAACCCTTCTCTTTTACTTATTCAAGACAACTAAGAGCTAGATTTTTCGATGTAGTTCCATGATGTGAAATAATATCTAGAGAGATGTCACTGATGTTTAATCTCTTGAGCTTCACCTTTGTTAAAACATGACCAGTTGAATGAAAGAGATCCGCGATTCCTTGATCCCCAATGAGTAGACAATTTTTTTAATATAACAAGCTTCAGATTCGGGCAATATTAACCCACATCTTTTAGAGACTCATTCCCAATGTATGGACAATCATTTATTGAAAAAGAGGTCAGATTGGGACAACTTTTCACAATGTCTAACAAAGAGCTATCATTAATTCTTGGGTATTAGAAAAGATCAAGCTTCTCTGATAGATGATAGTCATGAGCAATCTCACATAACCCTTCATCACAAACAGAAGACACATTCCACGAGGAAAGTTCTCTGAGAGTAGGGCAACCTCGATGGATAGATTTGAGACCAACATACGTCACACCACAAAAAAGGTTGTTTCCCGAATAGATAGCTTTATTAAACCTCCACAATTTGCAATTCCAACGTCAACACCAACAAGTCTAACATTTGTGATTTCCTACAAACAAGGGATCTGTCAAGGTATCCATTAGATTTTGCAATTTCATCCTTGCGAATGTTGCTTCAAATCGTAAGCCATTGCTCGGAAACACAAGCACATATACTTTTCTCTTGCCACTAGGAAGATATTTGAATACCTAAAAGAAGAATTTTTTAGGAAGGATTTCAATAGAAGGATGATTCCTCTTGCACAAAATTTTCAAAAGTAATAGTGACAGAAATTCTCTTCCCATTTTTCCCATGTGATAGAAGCATAGATGATTGTCTTGGACTTGGATGTGAAGCTTGGAAGAAAGCACCATTTTTTGAATACCACAAGATTAAAAACATCAAAGTATGATTATATTCTCTTACCACCATCCTATATAAACTATCACTTCAATAGCTATTTTTCCTCAACAAATATTTTCTTCTTGGCTAAACATTTTATATATTTAGAAAAAATAACATGTTAAGGGTCTGAATATATTCCAATCCATCGACCAAACATGCTAGCTAGTCAACATGACTTTAGATTTTTTTATTCATAGAAACATCTTCAATACAATCACGTAAATTTCGTTAGCTTTGTTTTCAATATTGACTAACAAGGAAAGTGATTGAAGCAGAATTCTAAACCTTTAGAATTAAGCTTCATTCACTTTCCATGTTATTCGATATTGACAACAAAGCTAACTAAATTTACGTGATTGTATTGAAGATGTTTCTATGAATAAAATAAATCTACAGTCATGGTGACTAGCTAGCCTATTTGGTGGATGGAATAGAATAACCAGGCCCTTGACATGTTATTCTTATTAAATCTATATAATTTTTAGCCCAGGAAGAACATATTTCTTGAGGGAAAATATCTATTGAAATGATAGGTTATATAGGATGGTGATAAGAGAACATGATCTTTGTTTGATGTTTTAATCTTCTAGATTTCAGAAAATGGTGCTATTCTTCCATGCTTCATATCCAAGTCCAAGACAATCATATCTGCTTATATCACATCATAAAAATGGGAGGAGGATTTATGTCACTACTACTTCTTAAATTTTGAGTAAAAGGAATCATCCTTCTTGATAAATTCCTCTTTGAGGTATTCAAATATTTTCCTAGTGGCCAAGAGAGAAGTACTTGTGCTTGTGTTTCCAAGCGTTAACTTAGGATTTTAAGCAACATTCGCAAGGATGAAATTGAGGAATCTAACGGATAGCTTGCCAGGATCCTTGTTGGTAGGAAATTACAGATGTCAGAGAAGAGGGTGGAACTCTGGGATCAGAGGCAGTTGATTATCCTGGCTTGGGGTTGTAGCCGATGAGGAAAGTGAATTCTATAGATCTGTTTGGGAAATTGAAGGAGTAGGTCTCACTTGTTGCACTTCCTGCTATTGCCGTGTGAATTGCAAACCGTGGAGTTTAGCAAAACAATCTATTTCGGAGAAACAACCTTTGTTGTGGTGTGATTGATGTTGGTCTCAAGGCTATTGCGCGAGGTTGCCCTACTCTCAGAGAAATTTCCTCATGGAATGTGTCTTCTATTGGTGATGAAGGCTTATGTAAGATTGCTCATGACTGCCATCTGTTAGGGAAACTTGATCTTTTCCAGTGCTAAAAAATCATTTATAAGTCTTTATGGTGCCTTTAGTTTTTGTCAGCTCCAAGTCATGTTTGATACACTTGACCAATACCATTTATCCTTGGATTTTTATTAATTATTGTCCATTTTACAAGGTACATTTGATTGTTTCCATCCTTGGAATGCAAGTCAATAGTTCACCTTTACATGCACCATTTAGAAATGCACTATCAAAACAAATTATCCCTTTTTTGTGCTCCAAGACAAATATAAATTCCAATAAATACTTTTATTCCAGGAATTGCATTTATTGGATGTCCTAACAACCACAATAGTTTCTGAATTTGTGGACTTTAAATCCTCAGCATAATCATACAAGCTAGAAAATTCCTCTACGAAATCACCCATATGATCATTCATAACTTTTATTTTTGCTCTTCTACAACTTTTTTACTAATATATAGTCCATAATCCTTTTCTTCACAACCCTTGATTTTGATGGAGTCTGATGCTAGGCTCACTCATGATTCTCTCTTCGTAATTCTTATTAATCCACTGTGGAGTACATTAGTTGTTTCTTGTTCTTTTGCAACACTTATGGATAGGAAAATATGTATTCAAAATAAAATTTACAGTATTACTATCAATACTTCCAAGAATATGCCAAGGACAACCCTTCTTATACTTGGCCCTGTTCCTCTCCTTTTCATTAGGTTTTTGTTTAAGGTTCACACCCTTCTGAATACAGTAAGTTTGTAGTGCTTCTCTGAACTCAACATTCTTCACAAAAATCATATACAACTTGAATAAAAAAAATTGGAAGTTGAGTCAAAATAGACCTTGGTACTTGCATTCCTAGCTGGTGGATCTTCAACCTCATTAGACTCAACATGATCCCCTTCATCTTCACTAATATCACATCCAGGATCTAAGCTATCAAAATACAGGCCATTCTCACTCAATTTTCCTTCATATCTTCCCCTATTATTCTTATTAATATCTTCAAAGCAATATCTACACGTAATGACCAGATGGTATCTCCTCTATATTTATTCTAGCAGCTATATTTACTAACTTGTTCTTGAATGTTTGGTTGTCTAGCTTGATCAAACTCATCATCCAAGTCACTTAAGTCATCAATGTTCTCATCAACATCATAACGTGACTCAGAATTAAACTGTTCAACATCTAGATTTACATCGGATTCATCAGGTGTTTGAAGGTGGTAGGAAGAAAAGTTATTACCTTCACCTTCATCTTCATCTAAGTCCCCTAAAGAAACCTCAGAAGAACCAGTCTCCTTATTCTTTTCTTCCTCTACCCTAGGTTGCTAATCTACTTCTGTATTTGTATCAAAATTTTCATCAAATCATTGAGGGGAAGATACATTAGCCCTAGCATTTATAACAATATATGGGGGCCTTACCTTTTTGGGAGTCATCAATTCGGATAGTTGCATCTTATTATCATCCTTAACAATTAAAGGAGTACTAATTTGATGTACCACATATACATCAACAAAGTCCCAACCCTTAGAGTTGTTAATAAATCTTAACACATCAGCATCATTATTTAACATGTAATAACCACCTCTTTTGTTAACTTATCACCCAAAGGTTTCAACTTTATCAACTCTCAATTCTCTAGCTAATTTATTGAAAAAAACAAGATACGCTGCTCATCCACATGTATTACTATTTTTTCAAGAGAAAAAATTACATTTCCATACCTGAGTTCTGGGTTTTTAAGAAAAAATGTCTATAATCCATTTGAAGCATTACAATTGTCGAAGCCATAATGTTACAATGCCGACAGAGTATCGAGAATACTTTAAACAAAAAGCCTAATTTATAAGTAATTCTTTATGGATTACAACAAATTAAAAAGCTCTATAATAATCCAATTGGACTACTAACAAGAATGAAATCCAATTGCAATTGACAAAAAAAATATTTCTAATGAATTTTACGATAAAAACTATAGAATCACAACATACTCACAACAAATGTCATTGATGTATAACAGCTTTACAAAATTGCTATTATGCGTATTTAAGGCATGTAACAAATCAAACTTCTTCCAAAAATCATACCATAAGCTCTACAAAAGTTCTAAGCCCTAAAACTCTAAAATACAACAAAATCCAAAATCAAACACCATAAACAACTGCAAAAAAAAGAAGATATAATAACAAGTTAACAAACTTACAACTATAGAGTGAAATGTGAACTCAAAAACCTTAGAAAAAATAAAAAACAAAATTGTGGTAATCAGCAATGGAATTGGGCCAAGAGAGAGTATGAGGGTCTGGTTGAAATGAAAAAGAAAGAAATGGAGGTATGAAAAGGAAATTATTTTTAACATGTCATTTCCTATGTAACTTTTTAAAATGATGTGGAAAGCTTCGTGGATGCGTTAGTAATTCATGCACCACTAGGTAGTTCAAAAAAGGGTTTAAAATGTTGTGTTTCGGTGGGGTCGAGGGTTCAGCTGGCAAAGTGGTGAGTAGAAGGGTCTAGGTAACAAATGAACTCAAGTACATAGGCCTCCCTGACCATTCTGCCTTTTCATGACCCAAAGTTTACCCTAGGCATAACATAGCGTATAGGACCCCGAGAGGCCCCACACAAGCCACTTAGCATGCATAAACAAGATAATAGAAAATCAAGAGATTTTAAAAGACAATTCATATCATAAAGAGTTTTGTAAAACAAAGCTGAAGTCTATATAGTCTTAAAGTCATCTATTACATCAATAGTGATCGGGACGTAATCCTGTCATGACGTACAACATTTGAAATGTAAAGACAAAAAGCAATAATAAGTTTGGTCCTCGAAACATAAGGACTCACCAATCTTCAATAGTTTCTAAGTGATACCTAGCCACGGAGATGGGAAGCTGATCCGTTAGACCCTACATTTGGGAACAATGTAGGCAAGAGTATTCGTTAGTACAAGAATGTACCACTGATAGCAATGCATAGAGATATAAAATCATGCTAAAAAACATTTCAAGTCATGAAAAGACCAAGTTAAAACAATAAGAAAAAGGTTAGAAAACATCATAGTAATCATGGTCAAATGCAAGTAAAACTCATCTTTCAACACTTGTGAGATACTTCTTGAAGTTGCCTTAGTTCATCATTATTAATGTAGTAAGTAGCCTGAACTTACATAGAGACCATGTGGGCTATAACATGGAATCTGGTGTCTGCCCCACACCAAAATGGGGTGTCCTTACTTGTCAAGGTAAGAGCCTAAACTTCTAGCCTACGTGGATTCACTAGCTAATGTCTATAAAAGACATTCATCCTATGGGGGCACATAAGCATGGGATAATCAGATAGCTACTAGAAACACGACCTCTAGCTACTGGAGAGTTTTAATCTTAATATCCACTCAGTGTTAAGCATAAATCCCACAGAATAGTCATAAACTATTACTTGACTTATCTTTCATGGAAGGCACATCAAATAGCCAATCCAATCTTAGTTTCTTTAAAATGGCTCCTAAATATTCATTCAAAGTTAAGTTGAGAAAACCTTTCAACTCTAAAAATCTGTATGCGAGAAAACCCTTTGACATTCAGTATTGAGTAGTATGTGAGAAATCCTTTCACAACAATAAAACTAACAACATTTATGTGTTACTCTCAAAGAAACTTAAATGAATTTTCATCAATTTCATAAAGAACATGCATATCTTCATAAACTCATATTTCATAGATCAAAACCCACATTATATCATCATAGCTTAGAAAACATGGGTTATGCATGGGTTCATGGGGATTCATCATAAAAAAATGTAATTAACTCAACTCATGCATAATACTTCATAAAACAATCAATTGAATCAACATTTAAAGGAACCCATGACATAGAAAAAAACCCTAACTTCAATTGAAGATTTCGAACTTTGTAAATTGAAAAATTTAGGAACTCTATGGAGGAAAGAGCTCCACAGATGAATACTATCATACTTTGATGCCAAAATCTTGAAATCAATGGAGGATTAGACGACTTGATCTTGAAAACCCTAGCTTGACTTCTTCTTCTTTTAGAGAAAGAAATATCTGGGGCAAGAACTTTGAGGGATTTGGGGAAATTTAAAGACTAGTGTAGAATGGTTAAACTTTAGCCTTAAAAGACTTATATATGGTCTAGGATTAGGATTAAAACATCCTAGCTTATGTTATAGATGCATAGGAAAAGACCCATATACCATTGAAAAAATTACTGACGGAACCCTTCCACGGAAGCCTTTCACTGGTTATTCATCGATTCACGTCTCATGAAGGCTATTTTAAACAAGAGGCCTAGATTTTATTTCTAAGTCAATCTTTGTGGATAGTTCTACCATTCGTGGACCCTTCTACTGGCCGTGAACCTTTCCGTGAATCATTGCCTTAGATTAATTTTCACAAGGGTTGGGTTCAAGGATGGGTTCACTAACCGTGGACTCTTCCACCATCCTCGAACCCTTCCTTAGACCATTGCCTTAGAATATTTTCAACAAGGCTTGGGTTCAAGGATGTGTTCACTGACCATGGACTCTTCCACCATCCCTGAACCCTTCCTTAGACCCTTGCTTTAGAATATTTTTCACAAGGCTTGGGTGCAAGGATGGATTCACTGACCGTGGACTCTTCCAGAGTCCTTGAACCCTTCCTTAGACTCTTGCCTTAGAATATTACTAACAAAGCTTGGGTTCAAGAATGGGTTCACTAACCGTGGACTCTTCCACCGTCCTTGAACCCTTCCTTAGAACCTTCCACTATTCTTGAACCCTTTCTTACAAGCGTTTTTTTGAGGTGTTACATGCCTTTTACTTAATTTCACACTCCGAGCCTAAAACCTAGACCTAACCGACACTTGAGAACCATTATTGGTCCCCAAGCAAACCCTTAGCCTCTCTACATAGTGTAAGACTTACTCAAGCAATAATAGGCTAAAAAAAGAATTTAGAATACATAAACTCAAAAAAATACTCAACTAAAACTGCCTATAAAATACTCAATCACACAAGTATAATAATTTGCAAAAAAATATATCAGGGAAAAGTAAATACTGAGAGATTTCTCAACTCTAGCTTTCTATGAAGCCACTATTATTCAAGATGAATGTGGATACAAGACTTACGACATCTCAAGAAAACTGACTAGAACATAAATGTGAAGTCCTCCAGAATGAAAGGAGGTTCACCCAATCTATCTGAAGTGCCAAGTGATCTCAACAATGAGCTTATTTATAATGCTAAACACATGTATCTACATCATAAAAAGATGTAGGTCGAAAGACATCATTACATTTAATGTATGAGTATGTAATATAGGTGAAGGAATAAATAACTTGACTGATAAGGCTAAAAGAATTATTTCCTCCACTCAATTCAATACAAGCAATGATAAGAGATGAATATATTTAATGAATCATAAATAAATGATTTTAACTCATGGATCTATATAAAAATACAATAAAAATAATCTCTACTCTTATTTGTTAGATTCTCTGACAAACAACCATCACTATGAGCTACGTGATGATACAATGTCTCGCCCACGGTGTCAGAACTGTCATATGCCTTGTCGTGGTATTAAACACTTCCACTAAGTGGATCCACTAAACCTCTGCTTGAAAGCAATAAGGTGTTTCTAAAAAGTACGATAACTTAACTACGTAAGATGTGCATTAACATTAGGATATCGTAATATGAATGTACATCTGAATATTAAGATGTAGTTTCTAGGTATGAACATTGAATCATTAAGATTGTTTATTTTTAATATATGAATGTGCATAACTTATTCTATTTTAAAATTAAGAATTAAACACTGTATCACTAAAAGTTATAATCCAAACCAAAGTTAAAAAAGTTTAGGTATTATCCTTTTCTTCTTTTTATTTTCAAAAATATAAAGTGGTACCAAGAGCATCTAAATAAAATTAGAAGCCTAACACCAAATTATAACAAGATGCCTTAAATATTTACACAGATGCAAAAAAATACTATTATATTTGGGTTGCCTTTTCTATTCTTACATACTACTTATTTTTGTTTATATTTTTAGAAGGCCCTAAGTGTTTAACCTCACATAGTAATATTATTATTTATAAAACTAAGAATTTGTTTTACTTAAAAAGGTTAGACATTTGTTTGTGTTGCCTTTTTTTATTCCTATATGTTGTTGGATCTATGTCAAGAACGTCTGAATAAAATTAGTAGCCTAACACCATATTATAACAAGAGGCCTTAAATATTTATATACATGCATAAAAATATTATTAATTTAGGGTTGCCTTTTTTATTTTTACATACTAGTTTTTTTGTTTATATTCTCAAAAGGCACTACGCATTTAACTTCACATAGTAATAATATTACTTATCAAAGTAAGAACAAGTTGCAGTTAATAAGAAGTTAAATGTTTGTTTGGATTAACTTTTTTATTCTTATATGTTTTTGGATCTTTGCCAAGAATGTCTCAATAAAATTACTAGTATATCACCAAATTATAACAAGAGGCCTTAAATATTTACACACATGAACAAAAATATTAATTATTAATTTTGACGTGCATTCAGATGCCAAAAATCAAAGAGTCTTAATCCTTCCATGTTCAGATCTAGCGAGAACATCTTAACCATTCAAACATACGTTTAGATTCATACGTCTTAATCTTAATGAAAACAAATATGGCCTAAGACTCAGCTTTAGATATGAGTCATTCAGACACATTAGGAGGTTCTTTAAAAAAAATGGACTTAATAGGCTGAATCTGAATTATTAAGATTCAGACCTCCATTAAGCGCCAACAAATTGTTGGAAAAATGATTCTAGTATCTCGAAAGGAATTATTTTATTTCCTATTATACTTGAAAGAGAATATTATGTACGTCCTAACTATTTTCTCTCCATGAATAATATCTATTGCCATTATTATTATCTTTTAATTACCCATAATTTTCTTTCATTATATGGTTGTTGCCAACAACTCTTGATGAAATAAATTGCCTTCAATTCATTGATGGTATTAAATGCCTTTTATGTTTTTTGACCATTTCAACCATTGATACATTAGAGAGATTACTGATTTTCTTATATAAATCTATGTCGTATACTAGTTGTGTGGGAGAGAAAAAAAGATAACAATTCCTCTGTTATTATATTCTTATACTGGATTCTCTTTCTATTGAATCTTTGTTAATTTCTGACTCCTATTTTTAACTAGAAGATCTTATTGAATCATGGGGGATACATCTATACCAGGTGAAATATCCTTAAGGACATTGTCTTTCGACAAGCCTCAAGCTATAAAAATTTTCTATAAGATTTCGTGGTGAAGTACAAGCTTTGGTGAGTTATGTACAAGTGTTCATGATAAAGGTATTTTGCGTAAGATTTCCAAGAACCTTAACAATATTTTCAATTTTGTTCTTTCGAAATATACTACCTCTCTCTCCCAAAATAATCATGTAGAAGATTTTATCATTTAAGTCTCTCTTGTACAAATTTCCTCGAGATGCTTGTCAATTGTATGGACGTGATTTGCAATAGCTAGCATACCGATGATTTTTTAAATTGAATTTGTTAAATTTGTTTTAAAAGTGAAAGGGGAGGCAAAAAGTTGGATTTGAAAATTTATTGAAATAGGGGTACCAGTTGTGTGATTAATTTGTAAGAGGGAAAAAAGAGAAAGAGAGGGACAGTGGAATTCTAGTTGGCCTAAATATGCGCTACTTAATTGACGTTTACTACTTGGATTCTTATCTTCTCGAATTTGATATATAAACTAATAGATAAGTCTTTATTATGGAGGATCTTTGAACTCATGCGGTTGTGCTATTAAGCTAAGGTATGTACCACACTTCTTTACGATTTTAATGGATGTGTATGTGGTAAATTAAGTTATCATGTCCCTCAGTAGAGAAGAAGATTGGAAAAATGAGAATCCTGCGAAGTAAAAATAAATTTTACTAAGAAGATAATATAAATTTTTGTGGTCATCTTTCGAGTAAATCTTATGCCTAATATGTGAAAGTGAGAGATCGGTGTTACACGGTGGTGTTTTTGAAGAATATTTGTGCTAACTAAAATTATTGTGTCCACACCCAAATTGGACAAGAAGAAAAAATTATATATGTTGGTGACTCTAGAACTACTTGATGTTCTTAGAATGAAAAATTCGTCTTAAATGTTCACATCTATAAATTGGCATTATTTGAGGTGATATATGATTTTAATATTCGTGCTAGATTAGTACTTGGGATTTTATGAGTCAAAGTTGATTATTGTGAAATTGTGAAAAGATTTCGTGAATGATTTATTTTAATTTGATAATCTGTTAACAAATGTCATTATGAGCAATGATGGTATGTTAAAGATGGTTTATTTGTGGTTAATATTATTCAAGATGAAAATGTTAGTGCATGTATTTACTTTATTGATTCATTTGAATTGTGATATATTAGATTTGTACATTTTAATTAGTGTATTTAATATATATATATATATATATATATATATACAGAGAGAGAGAGAGAGAGAGAGAGAGAGAAATAGTACATTGTCCTCTTGAATGACCAACTGATGAAATGACTGTTTTTGTAAACTCTTAATTGCTCATATTATTTACTCATAATTAAACATTGGTACTGTAACTTAAAGTCTAACTATGTGAAAGAGATATTTCTAGCCTATATATGTGTTTTTCTCTTGAAAAAAGTCTAAGATTTTTTGTTGAGAAATAAATATTGAGTCTTTTGGTATTTTTAATATGTTATTGTGGCATACTAAATTGAAAAGTTTATGAACATTGAAAAAGTTTCCCTCTATTATGAAATATATGAAATTGTAGGAGTGTCTTGCTAAGGTTGTGCTACATAATCCTACGACAGAAAACAAATAGAATTTATGAGTTTTGATAGTATTCTACTAAAAATTGCATATACATATTTGTAGTAATCAATAGTAATGTGATTGAATGCACTATTATAGTGGGAAAATATAATAATTGATTGTTGAGATTTTTTAAAAGTGACTATATTCTTCATGTTCTTGTTGAAAATTATATTGTTTCTTGATGTGTTAATTTTGGAATATGAACTACAATTGGTGTGTGGTGCCATAACATGAAAAAGCAACTAAATAAAGTTAATTTTGTGGAGTTGATTGGTGATGAGGCTAAGTGGTTAAGAGCACTCTTAGTGTGTATTCCAATTAGAATAAAATCAATGTTTTATTCCTACCCAGCAAAACATCTCATTTCTGGTTCAGTCTATGAGCACTAGATTCGATGCATTGTACTCATATGTGACAACCAGCAAAACATCTCATTTCATTTTATTCCTTAAAAGTCTTTTCAAGCTATGTCGGAGATTGTTGGAAAAATGATTCTAACATCTCAAAAAGAATTATTTTATTTCCTATTATACTTGAAAAAGAATATTATTTTATGACCTAAGTATTTTCTCTCCTTAAATGATATTTTGTTGCCATTATTATTATCCTTTAATTAGCTATTATTTTCTGTCATAATGTGGTTGTTGCCAACGGTTCTTTGATGAAATGAATTGCCTTCAATTCATTGATAGTATTCAATGCCTTTATGGGGTTTACTATTTCAACCATTGATACATTAGAGAGGTTACTGATTTTCCTATATAAAATCTAAGTCATGTACTTGTGCTTTGGGGAAGAAGAGAAGATAACAATTCTTCTTTTAATATATTGTAATACTGGGTTTTTTTTCTATTGAATCTTTGTTAGTTTTTGGCTCCTAGTTTTACACTAGAAGAGCTAGTTGAATCCTGGGGATACATCTATATCGAGTGAAATATCCTTAAGGACAATGTCTTTCTACACGCCTCAAGCTATGAGAATTTTCTATAAGAGTTTGTGGTGAATTACAAGGTTCAGTGAATTTCGTACAAGTGTTCATTATGAAGGTATTTTCCATAAGGTTTCCAACACAAATGAGGCCTTAGTTCCCTTATTCTTTTACTCATATCAAGTTTAAGACTCTTCATCAAAACTCATATTTTCTTTATGAAAAAATCAGTTTAAGACAAAAATGTTTACTTAAAAGGATATTCAATACTAACTCAGTAATAACTCAATAATAACTCAACAATAGATTCATATTGGAAAATAGACATGAATAATCAACTCAAGAATCTCAATACAAGATATAACAACTCAATAATCGGGATATAAAATTCAGAATTCAACAACGAAACTCATCTCAAGAATGATCAAAACTAAGGATATAACCCTAAATTATTCTTTATTGATAGAAAATAGATATAGGGCATGAGAACAAACTTAGTTAATCAGTATGAGTAGTCTTACATACCTAGAAGAATAAAGTTCCTAGCAAAATTGATGAAACTCAAAGAACTTTCGAAACCCTAGCTATTTTCCTCTTGGAACATTGTTCTAATGACTTGAATTGTAAATGAATGTACAAGAATTGAAAAATAATTTTTAAACCCTTAACTTGGTGTAAAAGGGTCAGGGTTTAGGCTGCAGCCCTAGGCATTACTGAATCATTGTTCAAACCTTTTTGAAATTGAATCGCATTAGTTAAGTTTTAAATTAGATTATATATTATAGAAATACTCACTCCATTGTTCTTGATAATACTTGTTTCGAATCGAATGTATTGGAAAGATCAAATAAATTTAATCTTAAGTCCATGTGAGTACGATACCTGGCTCTTAAAAAGAGATACTTTAATACTTGAATGACCACGTAGATTTGCGTATGCGATTGGGCGAAACAAGTTTTTGGTACCGCTGCCGGGGACTTTACAATTATAAAGTATTTGATTTGTCTAATTTCTGAAGTTAGAAAGCAAGTGTTGACAACTTGATCTTAGCTATTCATTTCGCAGGTTGTGTTGAATTTTCAAACTAGAAGACGACCATGTCACGACCCAAAAATGGACGAGATGGCACTCGTCTTATCCCACCAAGACAAGTCAGCTTAAAACCCAAATATCACAGAAATGGGGGAGTAAAACAAATTGAAATCCCAAAATATCGTAAGTGCGGATAACTAAGTCAACTTAATAAAACCCCAAAAAATCTGGTTGTCACTTGTACAAGCCTCTAAAGTATTACAATTGATTCTAAAGAAAAACATAAGTCTGTAATGACATTGTTTCTATAATAGAACAAGATCATAAATAGGAGTAAGAAAGTCCGCTGAGATGACAAATAGCTATCTCACAAATCTCCAAGAAGCCTCGGAAAATAAGAGGATGGAAAGTATCACAACATCCAGGCTCGTAACCTACAAAAATTGTAGAAGCAAGGGGTGAGTACCAAACCACACGGTCAACAAGTAAAAACCTCTAAACACAAGCTAAGGGAATAGAATGCGGGTACTCCTTCACACACCAACTGAACTTCCATAACTACAACCTGCATAAAACCAGCCCAACCTAACAGTTCAAAATTTATAAAGCACACAGCTCAACACCAACACTATAAAAATTTCATATCTTCAACAACAAGCTCAATATTCATCAGACACAAGTTCCACAGAAAGGCACTCACAAGATCAGCAACACACAAGATCAAGTCCACCAATAATAAAGATGTGCAATGCAATGTCAAGTATAGTGATACATCTCTGACCTAATGATACACACCATCTGTCTCATTGTTCGGGATCGATGGGGAACATATTTGTTTGTGCATCCATCGCACCGCACGATACGTCCCTCGATATATAGTATCCATCGTGGCGTGCAACACGTCCCTTGAAATGGTACATCCTCTTATCACATAACACTTATCACAACCATGTATCAGAGCCAATGCAAATGACATGTTCACACAAATAATGAGGAGATGACCATTTTCACAAAAATGCATAATTAACAACAACACAATCATGATATTACATCAACAATGAATCAATAAGCCTTTCAAACCATTCTCAACATGTTACACACCAATAATTAATTACATTACCTTTTATCACCCATTTTACATAATTAGTTTGAAGCAGTTAAGAATTGGGTTCGACTAAGTTCTTTGACTAAAATTAGGAGTTTTGTGGGGTTCGCTAGCTACTATCGTCGATTTGTCAAAAAAATTGCTTCTATATCCGCACATCTAACAAATTTCAAAAAAAATGAGGTACCTTTTAAATGGATAGAAAAATGTGAGGAGAGATTTCAAAAGCTCAAGACTCTTTTGACCACTGCACCTATTCTAGCCCTACCGATTGAAGGTAAGGACTTTATAGTTTATTGTAATGCTTCACATTTGGGTTTGGGTGTTGAATTAATGCAAGATAAGAATGTTATAGCTTATGCATCGCGACAGTTGAAGGTGCATGATAGGAATTATCCAACACATGATTTAGAGTTGGCAGCGCTAGTGTTTGCTCTTAAGATCTGGCCATATTAACTTTAGAGTGTTAAGTGTGAGATATTTATGAACCACCGTAGTCGACAACATGTATTTACTCAAAATGATCTTAATTTGATACAACGAAGATGGATGGAGTTACTCAAGGATTATGATGTGACCATCAAACATCATCCGAGTAAGGCTAATGTAGTGGCAGACGCACTAAGTCGAAAGGCAGCGAGTATGGGTAGTTTATCTTGCTTGGTATATCCTTGCGACCTTTGGCTAAATAAATTCCACATTTGGAGTCTATGTTCATGCAGTTGGGAATCTTGGAGAAAGGTGAGGTGTTAGCTAGAATTGAGGTAAGGGCCACATTCTTTGAGGAGATCAAGGCCAAACAGTTTGAGGATGAAAATTTTAATGATCTTAGAAAGAAGACTATTATTGGTAAGGCACAAAAGACCACTCTTGATGGGGAAGGTGTGCTCAATTTTAAAGGGAGGATTTGTGTTCCTAGAGTGGGCGACTTAATTCAGAATCTATTGACTGAATCCCATGGTTCAAGGTATTCCATTCATCCGGGTGTAACTAAGATATACCGAGACTTGAAGAGACTCTATTGGTGGCCGGGCATGAAGAAAGATATAGCAGATTTTGTGGCTAAGTGTCAAAATGGACAACAAGTAAAATATGAGCATCAGAGGCCTGCGGGATTTCTTCAGAGAATGCCAATTCCCGAATGAAAGTGGGAAAGAATAGCCATGGATATCGTGGTTGGTCTTCCCAAGACATTGGGAAAGTATGATTCTATTTGGGTAGTTTTTGACAAATTGACTAAGTCATCGCATTTTATTCCAGTCAAAACCGACTATAATGATTAGCAATTAGATAAGGTGTATGTAAAAGTGATAGTAAGGATGCACGGGGTGCTTCTCTCTATCATCTCAGATCGAGGTACGCAGTTCACATCCAAGTTTTGGGGAAAATTGAATGAAGAATTGGGTACTCAACTCATCTTTAGCCCAACCTTCCATCTACAGACGAATGAACAGATAGAGAGGACCATTCAAGTGTTGGAGGACATGTTGAGGGCGTGTGTGTTGACTTTTGAGGTCATTGGGATAAGTTCCTGCCTTTGTGCGAGTTCTCTTACAATAATAGTTACCACTCCAACATTGATATGGCGTCATTTGAAGCACTCTATGGGAGAGGATGTAGATCACCCATAGGATGGTTTGAGGCTGGAGATGTGAAACCTTTAGGGTTTGACTTGGTGAACGATGCTCAAGAGAAAGTACGAAGCATTCAAGCTAAGCTTTTAGCAGCTCAAAGTAGACAAAAGAAGTATGCAGATCATAAGGTAAGGGACATGGCATTTTAGACTGGTGAGAACATTCTTCTTAAGGTATCACCCATGAAAGGGGTGATGAGATTTGGCAAGAAGGGCAGGCTTAGTCCCCGATACATTGGACCATTTGAAATCCTTGGACGGGTGGAACGGGATGCTTATTGATTGGCTTTACCTCCTAAATTATTGGGAGTCATCCGATATTTCATGTGTCTATGTTGAAGATATATCATAGTGACGGGGATTATATAATAAAATGTGACTCAGTTGTGTTAGACAAGGACCTTCAGTATGAGGAAGAAATAATTGCACTTCTTGATCGTGATGTCCGAAAGCTGAGGACCATGGAGATTAAGTCCGTGAAAGTTCAATGGAAGCAACATCCGGTTGAGGAAGCCACTTGGAAGACCGAGAAGGGCATGCGAGACAAGTATCCCCAGTTGTTCATCAATTTAGGTACTAATCCACTATTGCTTTAGGTTGTTTTCATAGTTTATCAGTCGGGGACGAGTGATGGGTAAATTGTTATCTATTGGTAAGACCGGTTTTCGTCGTTATAGAAAATCCAACGGGAAAAATTTTTGGACCAAAAAACTTTTTGGTAGTATCCGGAAATTTCCCTACCTAGTCCAGATTTAATGAAATCAGAGTCGGTGAGGTCTAGGGAAATCTCATAACAAATGGGAGGTCTAAATATGAATTTGATCACCTGATTAGATAGCTAAGACATTAAGGAACACGTATGACTTTAAGAAATTGAATTTGGGCGAGTAGAACTCCCAAAAATGATCCTAGTGTGAACAGGTATTTTTTGAGTGTCGTCGGATGAGGGCGTGTTGTGAAATGGAGGTTTGGAAATTCTTTAATTAACTCTCTGTTCCATTCAGGCCGCTATGGCCAGATTTGTGCCGCTAGGGCGGGGTGGCTGCAGTGGGGTGAGGACAGCTGTGGCGGGGCATACGTGATTTAAAGTTGGAAATAAACCCCAAAAATGTTTTATTCAACAAGTTTCGACTTTGAGAGCTAAAGAACAACCTCAGGTGTTTTCTTGACAGTTTTCCACCATTCTTGAGTCTAAAGGTAAGGTTTTCACTCCCCGAATCAATTTTTCGATCCGTAGAACTTAGTTTCTTGGGTGATTATCGTTGGGGAAGGGTTTTGGAACTGTTTGGATAGTAGAAAAACCCCTAATTTGGATATTGGGATCAAGGGTTTGGTCGAGAGTTAATAGGTAAGTTGTAATCCGGGTAAATTAGACCTAAATTATTGATCCTCGGATTGAATTGATAGTTTGTAGACCAAAAACAATAGGAACGAATCGGGATAGGTAAGAATCAAGCGAGGATTCAAGCTTAGTTCGAGGTAGGTGATGGTTGTGATTTCATGTTGTGTGATATATGTTTGTTCTTGCTTCTTATGATACATAGATGTATGCGAATGTTACATTATTTATCATACTAATCGTAAATGAGAATAGAAGGATAATTGAATGTAATGAATCATGACTTGATTGTATGATTATGATAATATACATGTTATTGTGATTGTGGCTTGTTGAATGGATCGGTGTTGTGTTCCGACACACAAACTGGGATTGGTTGCCATGTACCAGCATAAACATTGTAACGGGTATCACGATCCGACACACTAACATTGGAACGGGTACCATGTACCGGTACACTAACAATTTGGGTGTGGATTCCATGAGAGGACCATTGACTTGACATAACTATATATCTTGATAATTGTGAAATTGTATATTGTTTGTAAATAATGTTGATATTATATATGTTCGGTGTATGCATGTTATTAATATGTTTTAAAGGCTTATGTATGTTGCACTTAGTGAGATAGCCGCGTGATCCTACCAGTACACTATGGTTGTGTACTTATACTGTACTTGTTATTTCTTTGTTGAGTACATGGCATCTTGAAGCTGCTACTAACAGACCTCGTCTAGAAAAAGATCAGTGATCAATCAAATTCAAGGGTTAGCCAATTCTTCCGGGCTGCCATGAGTTTTCTTTCGTTTATGTTCCCATTTCGGACATAGTCTAGTACATTAGGACCTTCTTAAGTTTAATTGGGTTGTACCCATTTTCTTAGACTTGTTGAACTTTAGATATTTTGGTACATTGACTTTCACGTTCTAGGGGTTGTTCTTCCGCATTAGTTTTGCTAGTTTATTTACACCTTTAGAGTTTATGGGTACTCTATATAATTTATGCATTTGAACTTGCTCCCATAACTTTAAATGCGTAGTATCTTTGTTATGGCTGCTTAGTTTGGTTGTAGTAATGGTTCTCCCACCGGAAGGTTAGTGTGGGTGTCAATCACGACGGTCTGGGTCGTGACAAGTTCCTGATAAGGTTTTTCCCATCCGGGAACACAGCTAAGTTAAGGAGACACATACTGAGCTTTCGACAAAAAGGAGGAGAACACTTGTAGCAGGCTTGGGACAGGTTTAAATCGATGCTATTGAGTTGTCCGCACCATCATTAGGCTCATGAGGTGTTGGTCCACACCTCCATTGAAGGGTAGGAACCTAACACCAAAATTTTACTTGACTCAGCTGCAGGTGGCCAGGGTCTGGAAAAGACATATGCTGAGTTGTTCACCCTGCTGAAGAGGATTTCACAAGGTAACCCCGAGTGAAATAGAGGAGGAGCCAAATCGGTAGTACAGGAGACTGCTGGAATGTTGGAAGTACATGCAGTACAAGTGTTAACTATACAAATTGCTGCTATGCAAAACATGATGAATACACACTTCAGTAACCTATCGCTAGGATAGCAACATGCTCAAGTAAATGCAGTACAACAACCACCTACTTGGTGTGAGATTTTCGGAGGTGGAGACCACAATGCCGAGCTATATGGGGCAAACCCGGATTCTATCAATTTTGTAGGTAATGCACAGCGGGGAGGAGCCCATCAGAACTATGGTAAGTCCTATAATCCTAGTTGGCGAAATCATCCAAACTTTTTCGGGGAGGAAATCAAAAGAATACGCAAGGTCAGAACTAATAGAGACCCCAGGGGAATGCGCATGGTTATCAACAATAGGGCGAACGAGAGCAGCCCAGTAATCAACAAAGTAGCAGGAGCATTGAGGAAATGCTAAAAAATATTATGGCTGATCAAGCTCAACTAGCCGCTGATGTAAACAATAATTAGTTAGCAACTCAAAACCTAGAGAAACAATTTACGCGATTTGCTAGTGCTCAAACCTCGCGACCATAAGGAGGTGTGCAGGGAAATACTGATCCAAATCACTGATAGGTAAAGGCAGTATGTACGCATAGTAGGTTGCAGTTGGATGAGTTGTTTCCGAAGAAGCAAAGTGTTGATTCTACAGGTAAAGAGGGTAAACCCAAGGGAAGTGAAACAGTTACACAAGAATCAAGAGTGCAACCAATTGTAAAACCACCTCAACCATTTTATTAGAAGTATAAAAAACAAAATGAGGACAAATGTTTTGGTAAGTTCCTCTCTCTTTTAAAGCAAGTTCATATTAACTTGCCTTTCGTAGATGAGTTGCAGGGTATGCCTAGGTATGCGAAGTATGTGAAGGAGACCGTGGAAAATAAGAGGGGGTTAACTTAATTTGAAACTGTGGCACTTACTGAAGAGTGCAACTCCAGAATGCAGAATAAGTTACCCACCAAACGGAATGATCCGGGCAACTTTACAGTTCAGATCACCATAGGGCAGAGCATCCATGCGCGAGGGTTTTGTGACCTCGGGGCGAGTATAAACCTGATGCCAACATCACTATATAAAAATGGGGCTGGGTAGTCCTAAACCCATCACTATTATTTTGCAGTTGGCAGACCTGTCAGTGGCTAGACCAGACGGTGTTGTGGAGGATGTCTTGATTCAGGTGGGATCATTGATATTCCCGATAGATTTTATGGTGCTGAACTTTGAGTCAGATCCTGAGGTTCCTTTCATGTTAGGAAGACCTTTCTTGGCCACATGGTGTGCTATGATAGATGTAGTAGCCAGTCAATTGACTATGCGGGCGCATGACAAAGTGGAAGTGTTTGATGTCTACAAGGCGTTGAAACTACCAGCTGTGCATGATGTGTTGTATGTTGTAACATTCATAAATCTTGAAGTAGAAGTTCATTATATTGCATCCAAGGACACTCTGGAGCGTGTGCTAGTGCGGCATGATATTTATGGGGATGCTAAAGCACCAGAGAAGGTACAGTTTATGAATTTCTCAATTGTGGGCATATTAAGAGATCATTGGAAGCCGTTGAATAGGATGTTGGGCCATCCACCCAAACCTTCCATTGAAGAAGCACCCAAGTTGGAGCTAAAAACATTGTCATTGTCAACTCACCTAAGGTATGCAATTTTGGATGAATATAAGACCTTACCTGTGATTTTGTCTGCAGATTTGTTTGAACCACAAGTTAAAGCAGCAGTGAGTATACTGAGGAAGAGAAAAGCAGCTTTAGGCTGGGAAATGTTCGACATTCACGGGATAAGTCCAACGTTGTGTATGCACAAGATTTACATAGAGAAAGGGCACAAACCGAGTGCACAATACCAACGTAGACTTAACCCAATCATAAAGGATGTGGTAAGGAAAGAGGTGATCAAGTGGCTAGATGCAGGGATATTGTACCCCATATTTGACAGTAAATGGGTGAGTTCGGTATAATGTGTGCCCAAGTAGGGCGGTATGACAGTGGTAATGAATGAGAAAAGTGATTTGATCCTTACACGAACAGTAATATGGTGACGTATCTTAATGGACAATAGAAAGTTGAATGATTCCACCGGGAAGGACCATTATCCTGTGCCGTTCATCGATCATATATTGGACACAGTGGCAGGACAAAAGTATTACTGCTTTTTGGATGGCTAATTAGGCTACAATCAGATAGTCATTGCACTAGAGGATCAGAAAAAGACAACCTTCACTTGTCTGTATGGCACCTATGCGTTCAAACGTATGTCATTCGGATTATGCAATGCACATGCTACATTCCAGAGATGCATGATGGAAATCTTCCACGATATGGTGGAGGAATTTGTTGAGGTGTTCATGGAAAAATTCTTTGTGTTTGGTGAGTCTTTTGACCTTTGTTTGACTAATATTGACAGGGTCCTTTCAAGCTGTGAAGAGACGAGTCTGGTGTTGATAGAGCTATGGTGGAGGTTATTGAGAATTTCCACCACCCATCACTGTGAAGGGAGTCCGAAGTTTTCTTGAACATGTCGAGTTTTATAGAAGATTCCTCAAGTAATTTTCTTAGACTGTGAGCCCCATATGCAGTTTATTAGAAAAGGAGGTGAAATTTGATTTTGATGAACAATGTCCGCATACATTGGATCTACTAAAGAAAATGTTGACTGAAGCACCTATTTTGATCGCTCCGAATTAGGAGCTACCTTTCGAGATCATGTGTGATGCAAGTGATACAACGGTTGGTGCAGTCCTAGGCCAGCGTAAGGATAAGATGTTTCACTCCATCTACTATGCTAGTAAGACTCTGGATGCAGCACAATCGAGCTACATTGTCACAGAAAAGGAGATGTGTGCGCTACTGTTTGTTTTTGATAAGGTTCGATCTTACTTGGTGGGAACCAAGGTTGTTGGTTACACTGACCATGTTGCGATCAGGTATTTGTGCAACAAGAAGGACGCCAAGTCAAGGTTGTTTAGATGGATATTACTCTTCCAAGAGTTTGATCTAGAAATTAATAGGAATGGGAAAAAGTTGGAGGGTAAAGGATATTTCCACCTGGGGCTTCAACACATCAGAGGCAAAAGTTGAAACATGAGGCTCGGTTCTATATGTGCGATGAGCCTTTCTTATTCAAGCAGGGACTTAACCAGGTGATGGGAAGGTGTATAGCAGAGAAGGAAGCGATGCAAGTATAGGAGAGTTGTCACTCTTATCCATATTGTGGGCACCACGAAGGCGAGCGCACAATTCATAAGTTATTGGAATTTGGTTTATTTTGTTCTACTTTATTTAAAGATGCTACGATTTTTGTGAAGGGTTGTGATCAATGCCAGAGAATAGGCACTATTTCTAGAAGGCATGAGATGTCGGTAAGCAACATCTTATAAGTAGAGATCTTTGATGTATGCGGGGATAGACTTCATGGGACCTTTCGCAATGTCCTACTGTAATCAGTACATACTTGAGGCGGTGGAATATGTGACTAAGTGGGTTGAGGCTATTGCTTTACCTACTAATGATGCAAATGTGGTGGTAAAGTTCATTCGAAAGCACATCTTCACTAGGTTCAGAACTCCAAGGGTCGTGATAAGTGATGGAGGTAAGCATTTCATAAATATTTCGGTATGAAATTTGCTGGCTAAATGTGGAGTGCGACACAAGGTAGCGATAACCTATCATCCTCCGACTAGCGGTCAAGTGGAAGTGTTCAATACGGAAGTGAAGCAAATTTGTAGAAAACTGTGACTGCACAAAGGAAATATTAGGCTGACAAGTTAGATGATGCTTTGTGGGCATACAGGACTGCATGTAATACACCGATAGGGACTTCTCCTTATCAAATGGTGTTTTGGAAAGCATGTAACCTTCCAGCGGAATTGGAGCATCATGCATACTGGGCTATAAAGAAGTTGAATCTAGACCCTGAATTAGCGGCCAAGAAAAAACTAACACTGCTTCATGAGTTAGAGGAGGTCAGGCTCCACCTATACGAAAATGCCAAGCTATACAAAGAGAAGACTAAGAAGTGGCATGACAAGAATATTGTGTCACGCACCTTTGAGCCTGGCCAATTAGTGTTACTATTCAATTCAATACTAAAGGTGTTCCTTGGAAAACTTCGATCCAAGTGGAGTGGGCCGTTAGGGGTGGTGAGAATGACCTAACATTGAGCTGTGGAGCTAATAAATAAGGATAAGAGCTCCACATTTCTTGTAAATAGGCATAGAGTGAAACACTACCTCGGGAATGACATTGATCGGGAGCAAGAATCGCTCAACTTGAATGATGAGTGAGTCATGTGATGGGTCTTGCCGCGATGTTAAATCAGGCGCTACATGAGAGGCAACCCGTGACCCCTTGTAATAGATAGGATTTATGGTTTTCCTTTTTTTTATTTCAATTCGTAGGAATTAGTATAAAAATATGATATATCAGGAAAATACAAAAGAATGAGTCGTTCCATGACCAATACAAAGGCGCTGGATGGGAAGCAACCCATCGGGCTAACACTAATTGGTGTTGTGCTGAAAATGTGCAGGGAATAGGATTGGGGACTCATAAAGTGTCGCGGAGAAAGGTGACAATTTTTCCTCACCAGGAATTAATTTTCCAGGGTGAGGTAGAACACTCCCTAACGTGGACGCGTCGCAGAATAGGCTAGCAATTTTGGATTCGACGAGAATAAATTTTTTTTTTCAAAAATAAAAGAACTCTGTAATGGAGGCACACCGCGGAGGAGGGCACAAAAATATGTTTCTCTGGGAATTAAATTCATTTCGTAAGGCAGAACACTCCGTAATGGATCCACGTCGCGCTACCAGGTAAGTACATTTTATCTTCTTTAAGAAAGACAGGTCTTACCCATTTTCATTCAAAACACCTGACCCAAGTCCCTTTTGACCCCAAATTTCCGTCCCGAAAATCCCTACTTTTATCCCCAAATAGCGATTTTCTTCCTCCCGTTCTCCCCTTGAAAATTTTCAAGCATCAATCCATAACGCGAAGGTAATTCCACCTTTTTCTCTGCCGATTCAACTCGACTACAACATTCAAGGTATGTATTTTTGTATTATCTCTTGAAATAGTGGGGTGTTCTTGAAGCTTATCGATGATGTTTGATGTTTCTTTTTTGTGGGGGCTGTGGGTGTGATTTGTAGTAGGGGAAGTGGTGTATGCTACTTTTTAATGGGTATTTCTAAGTCTTGAGTAGAAATTACCGAATTGTTCGATCTTATGTGGGCATTGGGTAGAATGGGGATGTATGAACATGGTAGATGAAGGATTGGGTATTGTTGATGAGTAAAATTATCCATTTCATGGAATTTCAGTGTCTATTGTGTGAAGTCTTGAGTAACACTGTGTGATTATTTCTATGTGGGATTGTGGGTTTGTTGTGTACTTGTCAATGGTGGAGGTTGTTTGTATTTGACTGATATTAGTGGTAACTGAATGTGAAAGTTCAATGTGTTAAAAGTATGGGTGTGTGTAGTTTTGGGTTGTGCATGTTAACAAGTGGGAAGTTTGAGTACCAAGAATCACCAATAGAAGTAGAGAAAGAAAAAGGTTCTAACAAGACATCGGGGAGCACATCAAACCTCATAGCTACATATGTACCACTGGAATCAAGTAAAGAATATACATCCGGCTAGAAAACATTCAACATATCGGTAACCACATCCGGAGAATCCTCTTGTTCACCTCAGGTTTGGACATCATAGAATTGGTATTTCTTGGGGGCATTGGATCCCGAACCACTAGGAGTAGCTTGCTTGTCCTCTATTTCTTTATCCGCAAGCATTGGGTAATCCGTCATTTTGTGACCACTGTTCCCACAACCATCCCTATAGGCTAGACACTTACCATCGTGCTTCCTTCCACACTTAGTGCAATTAGACATAGGCTATGAAGATCCACTACTATTCCCTCCTTGAGGCTTAGGACCCTATCTTTGTTGAACTTAGGAAAAGCATTGGAGGAACCTTGATCGAAAAACGTTTGTCGTAATTTAGGACGATCTTGCCCATCGGACCTTGCATGCGAAAAGATAAAATCACCAGTTTTAGCCCTTTTTACCTCTCTAGACTTTTCCTTGAGTTTGTCCTCCTCAATTTGTTGTGCATGTACCATGAGATGAGAAATGTCCATATCATGAATGAGCATTGCGGTTCGGTACTCTTTAACCACCATTTCGAACACACTTGAAACAAACATACTTTTCTTGGCCCTCGAATCGACAACCATTGTTGGAGCATATACTTGGACAATTGATTAAACTTTAGATCATACTCTTTCACACTCATACTCCCTTTTCGAATTTTAATGAAATCAAGCACCTTAGCTTCTCTCATCTCAGGGGGAAAGAACCTATCAGTAAAAGCAGCCTTAAGCTTCTCCCAATCAAGAGGGACCGCATCTTCCGACCTCCCTTCATTCCATTGGTTATACCAAATTTGAGCCATACATTTTAGTAGATAAGCTACAAAGTCCGCCTTTTCCACTGGTGTAGATAATCAAAACCTCATAGATTTCATTGATAAACTCTTGAAGGTAGTCCTCAACTTTCGAACCATATAACTCCGGAGGGTTCATCCTAGTGAAGTGCCTCACCCTTCAAGACGTCGTATTCACAGTTGAGCTTGCGGGAACCACAACCTCCCTATTGGCTTGTGCCATCACGGCTTGAGACAATACTCAAAAAGCAGCCCTAAACTCCACATTACACACATGTTCGGCCAAAGGATCGACTGGAACTTGAGGAGCTTGTGGAGGAGCTTCTTGTTCCGCATTCTCCCTCACATTCCTTCTAGCATAAGCTCTTGGGGTAGCCATATCCTGAAGAACATATCATAAGGATTAGGAGTGAGACTGTATAGAGTTAAACTCTATCGGCAGGACTTAAGAGTAATGAAAGAAAGGAAATTTCCTAATCATCTTGTAGCCTATCATTCATGAATGTGATGCGCTTCACATGCATGAACAAGACTCTATTAGACGTGGCTTATAAGATATCCTAGGACCATTCTAAACCTTGCGCTCTAATTAGCATCTTTGTCACGACCCAGGGGTACTTCCTAGATGTTACATGGCGTATCGAACGCCGAAGGTTCCATACAAGCCACTTAGTTCTCATAACATAAGAAATAGACAATAAGGGTAAAATAATAGTCCTAGTCCAAAACATTTTATAAAACGAAAATCAGAAGTCTAGACTCTTGTTTCAACATAGCCATCTAGTATGATAGAATGAAATTGGGACTAACCTATACATCATATCTATAAGAGAAAATGCATGAATGAAAGTGAAAACAATAAACTCCATCCTCGAAGCATGAGGACTCACCAATGCTCGAGAATCAATCAAATCACCCACTAGCCACGAAACTGAGCACCCTGAATATCAAACCCTACATTTGGGGAAAATGTAGGCAAGAGTATGCGTAATTACAAAAAAATGTACCAAGTATGATAGTCATTCATAAAATTTTTAAATCGTGCTAAAAGGGACATTTCATTTCAAACACATGCAATTGACTAAACTAAAACATCATATGAAGAAGTTATAAAACATAAGTCATACATTTTAGTAGATAAGCTACAAAGTCCGCCTTTTCCACTGGTGTAGATAATCAAAACCTCATAGATTTCATCGATAAACTCTTGAAGGTAGTCCTCAACTTTCGAACCATATAACTCCGGAGGGTTCATCCTAGTGAAGTCCCTCACCCTTCAAGACGTCGTATTCACAGTTGAGCTTGCGGGAACCACAACCTCCCTATTGGCTTGTGCCATCACGGCTTGAGACAATACTCAAAAAGCAGCCCTAAACTCCGCATTACACACATGTTCGGCCAAAGGATCGACTGGAACTTGAGGAGCTTCTTGTTCCGCATTCTCCCTCACATTCCTTCTAGCATAAGCTCTTGGGGTAGCCATATCCTGAAGAACATATCATAAGGATTAGGAGTGAGACTGTATAGAGTTAAACTCTATCGCAGGACTTAAGAGTAATGAAAGAAATGAAATTTCCTAATCATCTTGTAGCCTATCATTCATGAATGTGATGCGCTTCACCTGCATGAACAAGACTCTACTAGACGTGGCTTATAAGATATCCTAGGACCATTCTAAACCTTGCGCTCTAATTAGCATCTTTGTCACGACCCAGGGGTACTTCCTAGATGTAACATGGCGTATCGAACGCCGAAGGTTCCATACAAGCCACTTAGTTCTCATAACATAAGAAATAGACAATAAGGGTAAAATAATAGTCCCAGTCCAAAACATTTTATAAAACGAAAAGCGGAAGTCTAGACTCTTGTTTCAACATAGCCATCTAGTATGATAGAATGAAATTGGGCCTAACCTATACATCATGTCTATAAGAGAAAATGCATGAATGAAAGTGAAAACAATAAACTCCATCGTCGAAGCATGCGGACTCACCAATGCTCGAGAATCAATCAAATCAGCCACTAGCCACGAAACTGAGCACCTTGAATATCAAACCCTACATTTGGGGAAAATGTAGGCAAGAGTATGCGTAATTACAAAAAAATGTACCAAGTATGATAGTCATTCATAAAACTTTTAAATCGTGCTAAAAGGGACATTTCATTTCAAACACATGCAATTGACTAAACTAAAACATCATATGAAAAAGTTATAAAACATAAGTCATAAATCATGGTCAATGCAAGCTAACTTCTTCTTTAAAACCTTTGAACACATATGAGAATGTAACACCTCAAAAACCAGACCTAGAAAAAAATTGCAGAAAACTACCTAAAGAAGTGAATAACGGTAGGGTACACGGACCGTGATAGGGTCCACGGTCCATTGACCTGCCCGTGTTCATGACTTGGAAGTCACCAGGCCCGGACGTTAGACCACGGGCACCTTCATAGTTCATGGCCTTAACGACGGGCCGTGGTGGAGTCTGTGACGTCTAGGAAGTAGCCTCCCTAGCCTAGCCCTCAGACACCCCTCGCCCAAGTAAGGACCATGGGGACCTTCAAGATCCGTGGTCCTGAAGGCGTGTCGTGGGGGCATTCGTTAAGCCTAACCAGTAGCCCCCTAAATCTTGAGCCACCAAACCTCAGCCCAAGTGAAGACAATGAGGACCTTCATGGTCCGTGGTCCCTCACACGGGCCGTGGTAAGGCTTGTGAGACAGACCCTCTGCTCAGTAGTCACCAAGTGAAGACCACGACCCACTTCACGGTCCATGGTCCGTTTCACAGTCCGTGAAGGTGGTCGTGGTCAGCCCCGTCAGCAGTTTAAGTCAGCGGTCTTTTTGTCTTTTCCTTTTTCGTTGGACCCCTAAACTACGTCGTTTTAACCCTAAACTACGTGGTTTTGATTAGTTTTAGCCTAGAAACATAACTTGAACTTACCTAAGTCAGATCATTAATCAAAACGTAGAAAATTAGAAGAGAAAAAGGAGAAAGAGGTAGAGAAACCATAGTTCCAGAACGCAGCAAGGTTCCATCAGTTCCAACCCCGAAATCGAAAGATTTCTTCGTGGAATTCTCCACCAGGTATGTGGGATTTCACTAGTGGGTTCCTTTCACCCATTAGGTCCCTAGAATTCAGTTAGATTCTTGATTCCCTATAATTAACTAGACCTAGGGTTTCTAGAACTTTAGCAGATTATCAAGAATTAGTTATTTAAATGTTCCAAATTAGATTATCATGTTATTACTTGGTTTCTAGCATAAATTTCAGAACCCTAGCTCTGTATTACTTTAGTTCTTGAAATACACATGCTAGATCATATATTTCAATTATTTCATATATTTCAGTTATTTTAGATATACATGCCTCAGTTTTTGAATATGTCATTATCAGTATATTAATGTGCATTCCCAGTTTGCTTGTCAGTTTTGAGCTATCCAATATATTACACAATTCAGTCATAGTATGTTAATCATTTAATCTATTAGGAGTAGCATAATATAGAGTTGGACTTGGGTCAGTCACCATATAGTCCTAGAACTACATAGGTTGTAAGTCCCCTCTATGGGCATCATTTAGTGATCATGCCAGTCATGCCTCTATACTTGTGGCAGGATATATTGGGTCCTCTCGATGAGGTGTATAATCGGACTCCACATTTAGATCATGTGGTTTTATTATCGGTTATTAGTAGCTCCCACAGTCTAGACTCCATTGCATTGACCATATTTCAGTACAATTAGTATTTAGTCTTAGCATGTTATAAATTTGGTCATTGCATTCAGTTAGCTCAGTATTCAGTATCTATATCATGTTCAGATTATGCTCTTGCTTTATTGCTTGTTCAGTTATGTGTTTATTTCAGCTTTACTCTATCATGCATGCTCAGTACCGTTCAAGTACTAAGACATACTCTATGCTAAATCTTTTCGTGATGTAGGTTCAGGTTCTAAGCATCTAGATCACTCTTAGATCAGTTCCCGATCTCCAGTTCAACAGTATCAGTGGTGAGTCCTCATTCTTCGAGGACAATTGTCATGTTATCTTTTCATTAATTCAGTCTTTTAGTTTCAGTTTTGCTAGACTTAGCTGGGGCATGTCCCACCACTTTTAGTCAGTTAGAGGCTATTTCCAGACATAGTTAGATTTAGCTTAGTATTTGAGTTTGATATTTTTTTGTATTAAAACTCCCATATTTGATGTATTCAGCTTAGTATATTGGTATTCCCCATCACTTTTATTTTCATGGTTTAGCTTCTACATCAAATATTATTATTCTTAGTATGCTCATGTCATGCCAGCAAAGTTAGCTTAGGGTAACTTGTGATCCTAGGTCCCGTGTCCGCATCTCGGGGTAGCTCGGGTCGTGACAAACTTGGTATCAAAGCATTAGGTTTAAGAAGAGACCTTTTCATGGGTGTGAAGTGCACCACATCTAATGAGAGAGAGGTGATGTTTATCGTGACCATTGACACTAACCAACAGTACGAGTGTCTACGATCGTCGATAATATAGTAACCTAACTAAAGGTTGGGGTCGTGTCCCAAGGGAGTAGTCTTGAGAATAAATAGAAAAATTAAAGTTAGTTCTACTTAGTCCTAGCTAAAGACATTAACGAGTAAAAACATAGTAAATAAAAGGGGGTGACACAACTGTGCCAAATATCAATTGGGGGTTCTGCCACAAGTAGTAAAAACCACAAAAATAACAAGAAAATCAAGTATGGGGAAGAATTCTTGGGGTGTGACCGCAATACAAGTTGAGATAAATCATTGGGTACTTGCTTTTGATAGGAAATTTGCAAGATAATAGCGACTAGGCTAAGCTTTGGATGGATAAAAGTTTCCTCTCGGACAACTTACCCCGTTTCAAATGCGTTCCTCTCGGACACCCATTTGCCGCATGAAGGCCAGCCTTACCCCACTCACTCTGTCGAGATGAATGTTAGGATATGGGACTACGGCTCACCCTCTCAGGTTGAACATCATGTCGACCCACTCCTTAAGTCATCAGTCTAGCGATCTTGGTTTCACGACCTCCCTCTCGGGCAAGTCGGAAACACATGGGTGGTTTTGTATTTGCAACTACAAACCCATTAAATTAAACCACAACCACTGGGTGAAATCACCATTAAAATACATCTATCCTATCAGCAAGCAAGACCCAACAACAATATTAACACATATTTGTTAAATCACACTCCGAGAATGGGGATTTTTAGCTACACATCAAGATATAATAAAATACATCTAAAATGATACCAAAATCAAATGGGTATAAGGAATTAAACAATGATTTAAGCAAAGGAAAAAGAATGGAGAATACCAACTTCCAAATTGGGGAAGATGAAATCCTTCTTTCTTCACGTCTCCCAAAAAACCTTCTCCAAACTTGAGAGAAAATATCCCAAAAAGTACTATTCTATTCTGGAAATTATAATACTGGTACAACTCTTAAAAATTAATAACAACTTTAGTATTTATAAACTCCAGAAAATAATGTTGGCAAATCTTTCGGCGAGGTTAGTCGAAATCGCCGATTAACTTAGTGATTCGCCCTTTGGTATAGTTTTTTGCCGTCTTGCACTAGCCTTCAGCATCATCGTGCTCTGTGTCATTAGGCGACCTAGTACTGCTTCGCGGAATTATTTGGCAAAATGCCGACTGCTCCTTTCATCGCCTTTCTGATCCTGCTCCTTCAAGGCTTAGCGTACTGGAACAAAAGGTAGAGTGCGTCCCTTGGGCGAATCGCCAAGAATGCTTGGCGATGCGCAGGCTTCAGCTTCTTCGTTCTTTTAAGCCTTTTTGTTCCTTTTTGCGCCTAAGTGTCCATGCTTCCACTAAAACTTCAAATACCTAAAACTTAAAAGTTTTCATCAGATATTGAGACAAAATAAGCATTTGAGGACACTGTTTCTATCAAAATAAAGCCCCAAATAAGTCCAATTTGTGAACTCATCAACTCCCCCAACTTAAAATTTTGCTTCTCCTCAAGCAAACTGAAGTTCAGCCGGTCAACAAGGTGTCTCAAATAGTGCTACACAAGACTAAAACATGAATGCACACAACCAGACCCAATTTACTTATGCAATGATCAATTGTGTACTCAAAGATTCAAGTTGTGACACACCATTACCAAAGATTCTCATGCTCGCTATAATTGCTACTTGTGCAATCAAGTTCTACAGGAAGTATGTAAATGCCCTCAAATAAAGAATGATTCTATATTCACACAGAGGTTAATCAATTCAAGATGAGGAATCAGATGCAACTCTCACACTCAAAAAAAGGAACACAATGCATGTTTTTACTTATAGGTTTGCCCTTATCTTCCAATCAACTTCCGATTCGGCCTACTAAAGATCACAAAAATCTTTCTAAGGCTTGTAATGGGGATGAGTGCAAAGTTATGGTCATTTAGGCTTTGTGACTTTTTCCTCGTGAGATGTGGTATTCTCAAGGCATTCCCTTCTTTTCGTTTATCAATTCTTTTTCTCGTGCTTCTAACTCATATTTTTATTCACCTCCATGGATTGCTTGGAATCCCGATTTCCTTTGTACTTTATTCCACACACACATTTTTTTAGGGATTTCCATTGTTCCGCACACCATGGGGTAGAGGGGACTTTTCTTGCACTTTTTGACTTCTCCTTTTCCTTTTTACCACAACCCCAACTTAGGCTTTTAGCCTAAGTTGGCTATTCGTTAAACCACAAATCAAGAGGATTATAGGTAGTGGGTCAAGTACGGTCTAGGGTTCATAAAGGTTCTTTCAAAGAGAGGTAAGGTTCAAAGGGTGTTCAAAAGAGTTTTACACGCTCACAGGTAGGCCACAAAAGAGGTATATGTCAAATTAAGATCATTTCAAGAGCACACCTTTCTAAATCAATCAGATTAACAGGGCAAATTCTAGGTTTATTCATGCAAGGTTCAAAGCAAGCTAATCACTCAAGGCATCGACACTTAAGTCAAACAAGACCACACACTTTCGCTAGTGTGCAACAATCATTACAAGAGAATAAATTTAATAGTTCACATATTATTTATGTAACTTCATTTGGTCTCGTCGTACCCATACATTCATGTTCGTTCGATTGACAACACTCTTCAAGTCATTGGTATTGATCAAAATCGGGACTCAAAGTTCTTGCAAAAGAACAGCCACATAAACTCATGAGGGGTGGCCAAAAAAATGTGAGAAAAATTCAAAAAAAATTGGAAGGGTAAAAATAATTTTGCAATTAAAAATAAATGGAAACGGAGCCACAAGCTCAAACATCCACAGAAAAGCAGTATTTAACACAATTTAAAACAGAAAAACCCCAATATATACAAAAAAACACAACTATCAGCACAAAAGGTGTGGGATATATACACAAAACACAACTATCAGCACAAAAGGTGTGGGCTTCACCCCACCACAAATAAAAGCAATTTGTCCTCAAATGCAAATAAAATTTGCCCAAAAGTAGATGTATGTAAGACAGAGAGGAAGGTAGAGAAAGGTCATGTATACGCAGTCTCTCTATTTGTCAGGGTATCAGTGCCCGGAGTAGTCTCAGATGGAACAGCAGTGCCAGATCCACTAGGAGTTTTTGTGGATGTCTCGGTCGGCAATTTCTGGATCACCGGCTGCATAACCGTCTCTACTAGATCTGGTAGATCTCTGAAAATGCTCGCATCTTGGCTCTCTCTCATCTCCTCCTCATCTGCTATCAATTCCGCATCCGACTCTGCATGAGATGTGTCATCCCCCTGCATATCTCCGATGGTCTCAGGAGCATTCTCAGCATCTACCCTTTCTATTAGTGAAGTGAAGTCAGTAGACTTAAGATAGTGTGTGTCCTTTCTCAAACTCGTGATCTCCACCTTTAATGCCATCTCCTTAGAGGCCTCCCCTTGTCTGCTCTCGCAAGCAACAACTCTCACTATCAAGGCTTCAATAGAAGTATGAAGGGGGGTAAGTGCTGCTAGTATGGCCACGTAGATCATCCTTGGAATAGACCTTTCCAGTCGGGTAGCTCTCACATCAGCTGAATAGGACAACTGTCCCTTCTTCAGGATCATGGCCCGAATGATCCTAGATGGCTGGGAGGATGAAGGAGCACCTGGCGCCTGTGAGGAAAAGGAAGAAGGAGTAGGTATTCCTGAGGGCTCAGAGGCTGGGGTGGACGATGGTGTCTCTACTGATAATGATTCAACATTTACCTCTGGAGAAGTATCTGTTGGGGCTGCTCTTCTCCTGTCATCCTCCTCTCCTGTGAATTTAGCCTCTATACGCCAGATATCAGTAGAGGAGGATGGGGTGACCTCTATATCGATTGCAAGATCTCGGGGTACTCCAGTACGCAGGCACAACTCAGTAATTAGAACAGAAAATGGTAGAGATGTCAATATCTGTTTGGCTCTCACAGCCATCTCTTGTGAAACCAACAGTCCTAGGTCGATCCACCTTCTGGCCATGATAGAACCAAGGCAAGCCGCCTTAGGATGACACAGAATGGTCTCATTTTCGGATGGCATGATAGTGCTACTGATTAAGCCAAACCAGTGACGGGAGGCGATGTTCATATCCCTCTTCTCAATAGGAGCTCCCGCATCCAACCACCTCGGGGTGATGTCAGAAATCATCGGAGCTAAACAACCCTTCAAATCATCTAGGGATGGAACAATAGGCAAACCCTGATAAGGCAGTACTGAGTGAGCAGTCGACTTAGTACAATATTAATATGCTCGCTGTGACACTCTACCTCATTACCTCTAACCATAACCGACTTCACTGGTCGGAACTCACTAGCCTTTTTCTTATTTTTCGGGACCAACTCCCCATAGGCAAAGTAGAATTGCCGGACCCAAGAAGGAATGTAAGGACCCAGTGGTCTAGTGAACTGCTAAAACTCATGATACCTGAGCGTGTCAAGTACCTCAGCATGCTTACCTTCCAAACCCTCCACAAATAGTATTTTTTCTTCTAGAATGGTTTGTAAACCTTCCCCTTTCAACCTGTTCAGCAATCTGGGTGGAGGTGGAGCTATGGGGAGTGCAGGGGCCACTGAAGGTGGTGCTGGGGCTGGCACTGATTCAGTGGTCGGAGGAGTTGCAGCTGATGTAACTCTAATAAGTGTTGATTAATGTCTATCTCTAAGCCTATTCTACTGGTGAATCAAGGGTTGTTGATCTTCCATCTCAGAAAAATTTGACTAAACAGCTGACCCTTTTCTAGCGATATACTTCTTTCGTTTGCCTTTATCTCCCGGTGGGATATCTTGGTTTCTTTTCTGTGATGGACGTGATCCTCCTTCATTGATCGTAATTCCCTTTGCCTTTTTCTGAGGTGGTCGTTTAAGTTTGTGCGTACCATATCTGCAAAATTTTGTGATTAGTCAGAAGAACAATCACACTAAAACATAGAAAATCTGAAGCAAAAAGGTCCGCCGATCGGATGGCGAATCGCCAAATCTCTTTGGTGAGCTAGGTCGAAATCGCCGAAGGGATTAGATTGAAATCTAGCCAAATTACCTATGAAAAAGTCTATTTGGTGATATGCCTACTACTTTCGGCGATGACGAAGTTGTCCACCAAAAGATACAGCGAAAGAGGGTAAATTGGGGCATGCAAAGGGCGGTCTAAAGTCCTATTGTCGAGGCACCGCCTACCTTCGGCGACCACGTACGTGCTCGCTGAAAGTTACAGATATCTCCGCACTATGGACATGAATGAAGGGTGATCTGAGACCAGTAGGTGAACCGCCATGTTGTTTGGCGAGCATGACCAGCTGGCTAAATGATTCAACGTGCCTATTTTTCAACCTACTTCTCATAATCGACCTTACAAGCTCTGGAACGAAATCAAAGCATGCATACACCAAATTCACACAAGACCCATACTTCCCATCATCCCAGAATATTCAGACTTCTTCCGGTCCTACCAAATTTTGGCCATTTAACTACCATCACCCTTAAAGAACGTCGTCACCCACTGCAATCTCAATCAAATTAAAGCACAAACAACAAGGCATTCAACTATTCAAATATTTCAGGCAACTAAGTTCAAACTACACATAGCATATCCACCTATTTCTATCAGACAGGCCTAGCACAAGTCATCCTGATAATAAACTTGCAAAAGAGTGCAAAATTATCAAAAATAAGTTTGGGGTCTTAGAGACTAACCTTCGATGTTGATAAATTTGTTTTTGTAATGCTAGGCGGCAAAGAAATCCAGTCCCACACAGTAATTATCAACTATAACACTATTTGAAGGAAAAAATCTAGAAAAGAATACCTTTGGTGTGATTCTGAGGAGTTTGAAATGAGGGAAAGTGAGAGATTCAAAAATAAATTTGACCTTTGGCCTTTATATAACTGTTCAATTCTCGGCCATTTAGCGACGTTAGTCTTGTCGCCGATCAACTCGGTGATGCGCCGAACGCATAATCGTCTCATCGAGTTTTACAGGACATATCTTATTTTGAAGCCACAACGGTGGATTAAATTGTAATCGCCGATAGGTTCGGAGAATCACCAACTGGTTCCTAGGCTCGCCAGCTTGCACTTTTCAACACCTTTTTCACTTTAACGTACATAACCAACACACCATTATTCTAACATAGTAATTAAAAGCAGTAAATCCTTTGGTTACCTCCCAAGAAGCGCCTTATTTTACATCATGGCACGACACAAATCCTGTCTCATTCTCCGTTATTGTGGTTAGCCCTAGTGTCACTAGGTGACCCCACTATGTCATTTTGGTGGAGATGAGGCACTGCAAAACTCAGGAGTGACCTGATTAGGTGGATTGATCTAGAGTGAGATCCGATCATTTGATTCAACACTTCGATATTCTTTTTCATTTCTTCCTATCTCTAGACTTCCTCCGCTAGTGAGGGGGTATGTACCTCCATTTGCTATTGCATTGGATTTCCACCTTTGAGTTTTGGTGGCCAAGTCTTTTAACTGAGATGCCAGTGCGGTCAGCGTGAGGTCCTTTTGGACTCCTTGGCTCATTTCAACCAATTTGCCACTACTATGCTCAGCCATGCTCAACTAAATGGAGAACTCAACGAAAAACAAAATTAAAAGTAAAGTTAGTGAAACCACAACTATGAAGAACAAAAATTCTACTAATCTAAAAATTCTCAAATAACACAACTCCCTTGCAGTGGCGCTATTTTGAATTTTATCATGACCAACGACACTAACCTATTATACGAGTGTCTATGATCATCGATAATATAGTAACCCAACTAAAGGTTGGGGTCGTGTCCCAATGGAGTCGTTTTGAGAATTAATAGAAAAATAAAATTTAGTTCTACTTAGTCATAACTAAAAACATTAACGATTAAAAACATAGTAAATAAAAGGGGGTGACACAAAAGTGTCAAATATCAATTGGGGGTTTTGTCACAAGTAGTAAAAACAACAAAAATAACAAGAAAATCAAGTATGGGAAAGAGTTCTTGGGGTGTGACCGGAATATAAGGTGAGATAAATCGTTGGGTACATACTTTCGATAGGAAATTTGCAAGATAATAGAGACAAGGCTAAGCTTTAGATGGAAATAAGTTCCCTCTCAGGCAACTTAACTCGTTTCAAATGCGTTCCTCTCGGACACCCATTTTCCGCATGAAGGCCAGCCTACGCCTTACCCCACTCACTCTCTTGACTTGAGTGTTAGGATATGGGACTAGGGCTCACCCTCTCAGGTTGAACATCATGTCGACCCACTCCTTAAGTCATCAGTCTAGCGATCTTGGTTTCGCGACCTCCCCCTCGGGCAAGTCGGAAACACATGGGTGGTTTTGTATTTGCAACTACAACCCCATTAAATTAAACCACAACCACTAGGTGAAATCACCATTAAAAAACATCTATGGTATCAGCAAGCAAGACCCAACAGCAATATCAACATATATTTGCTAAATCACACCCCAAGAATGGAGTTTTTAGCCACACATCAAGAAATTACAAAATACACCTAAAATGATAGAAAAATCAAATGGGTATAAGGAATTAAAACTTGATTTAAGTAAAGGAAGAAGAATGGAGAAGACCCGCTTCCAACTAGGGGAAGATGAAATCCTTCTTTCTTCAAGTCTCCCAAAAAACCCTCTCCAAACTTGAGAGAAAATATCCCAAAAAGTACTATTTTATTCTGAAAATTATAATAATGGTTCAAATCTTAAAAAGTAATAACAACTTTAGTATTTATAGACTCCAGAAAATAATGCTGGCGGTTCTTTCGGCGAGGTTAGTCTGAATCATCGATTAACTTCGCGATTCACCTTTTGGCGTAGTTCATCGCCGTCTTGTAATAGCCTTCAGCATCATCGTGCTCTGTGTCATTGGGTGACCTAGTACTGCTTCGCAAAATTATTCGGTGAAACGCAACTGCTCCATTCATCACCTTTTTGATCCTGCTCCTTCAAGGCTTCGCGTACTGGAATAAAGGGCGGAGTGTGTCCCTTCGACGAATCGCCAAGCGTGCTTAGCAATGCGCAGGCTTCAGCTTCTTCGTTCTTTTCAGCCTTTTTGTTCCTTTTTGCTCCTAAGTGTCCATGCTTCCACTAAAACATCAAATACCTAAAACTTAACAGTTTTCATTAGATATTGAGACAAAATAAGCATTTGAGGACACATTTTATATAAAAATAAAGCCCTAAATGAGTCCAATTTGTGGACTCATTAGGAAGATATGAAGTTTTTTGGAAAACTTTACTTTCTTGATATCATGATCGTGCGTTGGTATGATCTCCTTTCTAATCCATCGTTATGCGCTTAAGATCATGCCTCCTCATAGAGCTTACGCAAGAAATGCTAATGCGCGCAATGCTAATGCAATTCCTCCAGTCCCAAACCTTGAGGTTTCCAATGCAGAATTTTGAAATGAGATTTAGCTTTAGGCTCAGAGTATGACCAACCAGAACAATCAGCAAGTTGCAGTTCCTACTAACAGAAATGATGGATCAGTGGTAGCTAGGGTTCGAGATTTTGTAAGGATAAATCCCCATGAGTTTTAGGGTCACAAGTTGATGATGACCCACAGAACTTCACTGGTTAGGATAAGAAAATCTTTGGAATAATGCAAGTAACTAGTAATAGTAGGGTTGAGTTGGCATCCTACCAGCTTAAGGATGTGGCTCACATATGGTGCACTAAGTGGAAAGATCCAGGGGCTACTCTTTCGTTTATTACTCCTTATATAGTAGCTAAGTTTGATGTTAGCCCAAAAACTCTCTCAGAACCTTTCTCAGTCTCTATTCCAGTCGGTGACCTAGTTATAGCTAGACGAGTCTACAAAAATTGCCCTGTCACAGTCTCCCAGAAAGTCACCTCAGCAGATCTTATAGAGTTAGAAATGGTAGATTTCGATGTTATTCTAGGCATGAATTGGGTACATTCCTGTTATGCCTTAGTAGATTGTAGAACTAGGATTGTTCATTTTCAGTTTCCAGACGAACCAATCTTAGAATGGAAGGGTAGTAGCTTAGTGCCTATGGGTCGATTCATTTCATACCTTAAGGCCAGAAAGATGATCTTTATGGGTTATCTCTAACATCTAGTTCGGGTTAAGGATTTAAGCTCTAATACCCCAACTCTTTAGTCAATTCTTGTGGTTAATGAGTTCCTAGAAGTGTTTCAAGAAGATCTTCTCGGAGTTCCTCCTAAAAGGGAATTCGACTTTGGAATTGATCTCCTTCAAGATACCTAACCTATTTCTATCCCTCCTTACAAAATGGCTTTAGCTGATCTTAAGGAATTGAAAGATCAGTTGAAAGACCTCTAGATAAGGGCTTCATCAGACCTAGTATTTCGCCATAGGGTGCCCCAGTGTTGTTTGTGAAAAATAAAGATGGTTCTCTTAGAATGTGCATTGACTATAGGCAGTTGAACAAGGTTACCATCAAGAATAAGTATCCCGTCCCTAGTAAAACTCAACAATTGGTCTCATAGTTAAAACCCCAAGAAGAGGGTTTTAGCCAATCATAGCAAAAAGATGAAAATCAACGTCCATTAGGTCTTTCATAACTGGGTCAAATGAAAATTGAAAGTTAAAATTAACTAAGAATCTTTTTAATTACAGAATCTCCAAGAAAATCTTGCTAAAATAGCTTAGAAATCGCCTCTAGCAGTGGTCTTTCTCTCAATCTATCGTTCCTCACATTTCTGAATACCTTCTCTCTCTAGAAAAATTCAATTTAAACAAGTATGATGTGTCACTATTGCCAAAACTCAAGCCCGAGCCGACCCTGCTAAACCATTTGCTACTAGCGCATGGGAGCCACACACCATCAAGAAAACAAACAAGTACATCTCGGCTTAAAACTAAGCCCTCGACTGGCAAGGTCCGTGTCAACTGATCTATAAAAGAAATAGCTACTCCCAGGAGATCATATAAATAAATAGCCTACTAGTACAGAAGTCCTAATTGGGCCGTCGAGGCCACCATGATATCTACCAAAACTAAAATAAGGTATATATCAATACAATACATCAAACAGCTCAGAAGCTTCAACAAACCAACAACATAGGTCAGCATGGCCATAACGTAGCTATACACCCCACACACTAGTCTGCAAGCCTCTAAGAGAAGTAAAGATTAGCGGGACAGGGCCCCAGCCTACCCATAAAGATATATACAACAAAAGCTAACAAACCTCACAACTCTGGCAGCTTTGGAGGAAAGGGGCTAGCCAACCGGATAAAAGTTAATCCTGCTGTTGAGGAGGTCTACTCGGTCGTTTTTCAGGACCTGCATGCATGAATGCAGCTCCCCTAAGGCAATTGGGCGTCAGTACAAAATAATGTACAGAGTATGAAAGGCAATAGACTATGAGGAGGTATCTTGATATACTGGAATAATTTGATAAATAAATCAAGGATAAGATAAGTTTACTGACCTACTCCTAAATGTAAACTTATCAAAAATAATAAAACAACAACCTAACCAAGCCCCCATAAGCTCATCAGGTACAAACAGCACACAAGACCACCTACTCAGGCCCCCATAAGCCCGGAAGGTGCCAATAAGCCTATATACCCCTATCGATAGTCCTCTAACCCCATAGGCAGTTACACAGCCCTCTTAGGCATTAATATAGCCCCTTAGGCAGCACATAGCTCTTTTAGGTATCAACTAGCCCTCTTAGGCAACAACATGGCCCTGTAGGAAGCACGTAGCCTTCTTAGGCGTTAATATAGCCCTGTAGGCAACTCATAGCTCTTTTAGGCATCCATATAGCCCTGTAGGAAGAACATTGCCCTTCTAGGCATAGATCACATTCCTGTAGCTAACCACAATAGCCCCAAGGGAAATAATAACAATCCAATCGCTAAAAGCAAGCAATTTAGTTATAAGAAACCTATACAAATAGCTTATAAGTCGTGTCCAACATAGGGACGCTACTAACTGAATAAGAATCCCGACAAGGGAGGACTATATAAACTCAAGAAGCCAACAATCAACAACAATGGCTACAAGTGTAACAACCCAATTACATTGCTCCTAAGCTTTAAGGAAACATGTCGTAAGTAGGGAATAGCCTTAACATACCTTTCTAATGAACGCTCGAAACACCGTAGTTCCTTCACGAAAGTTGTTCCTTATGTCCTAATCTTCAAAAACAGTATATATACACAGCTGGTATGCACCTATAAACAATTCATATTTAATCTTAAATCAACAGATTTTCCATATTGCCCCAACTTGTCGAAACGTCTGTAGAAATTCATAAAAACAACCATAAAAGGGTCCCGAGATGATTACCTTAGTTAACCAAGTGTAAACATTGAAGAAACACCAATAACTACAAATTTATATCTTCAAAAAGCATCTCCAAATGCAGCTAATAGAAGGGAAAAATGATTGCAGCGTGTAGGGATTACCTTTTTAGGCACAGGGGTAATGTTTAATGGTAGAAATTGTCAAAAAATAACATTCATCATGCTAGAACTCCATAGGAACCCTCTCTGAAGCTTTCACTCCGGTTTGGAACTAAAATGAAATGTTTTCATGGCTTAAAACGTTAAATAAGCCGACATACCATATTTTTGACCCGACCCGGATTCTGCCCCGGTAGTCCCTAACAAAACTCTCATAACCTTTTACTCTGATGTCGGTTTGATACGGGGTTTTGTGTGTTGCAAACTAGACTCGTAGGCCATCAGTTTAATAAGTGATAGGCCTGCTAACTCTTTATATATTGGGAGAAAACATCCAAGACGTTCGACCAAAATTTTAGAGAAATCTTAAAAAGGAACTTACGATAACTGTCGCCAACTTTTATTTTGCCACTTACTTAACTTCAAAACTTAAGACACAACCCTTGAACACTTAAAATATGACATACCAAATCATTTTTAATTTATTGCTCACTCTTCTTGTCTTTCCACGAAGATACAAGTTAATTTAGACGTTTTGAATAGTCGGGATGTTACATTCTTCCCCCCTTAGAAACATTCGTCCTCGAATGAAAAATAAATCTGAGTCATGCAGTTAAGTTTGTCACTATTGAGGAACCTAAAATGCAAAATGTCTAACCTAGGCATCTCACATGATGACATAAATTGTTGAGCACTATAGCTCTGCAATAACAGTGCAAGCAAATATACAACGACAACAACAATAATAGTAAGAAACAATATAAAAAAAATCAAATAGGTATCTAACCTCACTGCACCAATATAAACTGATTTGCCATCACTCTGGGATATGAAACAAGTGAGGATATTTGGATGTCATGACATCCTCAGATTCCCTAGTCACCTCTCCTCTATTCTTGTTTCTCGACAATACTTAAACCGAAGCCACCTCTTTGGTCCTCAATTTACGGACCTGTCGATCTAATATGGCAACTGGAGTCTCCTTATAGGACAACTCCTCTGTGGTCTGAACATCCTTAGCTGGGACAACCCGAGAAGGGTCTTCTACGCACTTCTTTAGCATATATACATGGAAAACTGGATGAACAGATTCTAACCCCGAAGGCAATTCTAACTGATAAGCCACTCGTCCTACCCTTCGAAGGATCCGGTATGCCTTAATGAATCTTGGCCCTTCATAGGCAAGACTTTTAAGAATACCCAGTCATCGACGCAAAACTCTATATCTCTTCGTCGCACATCTGAGTATGACTTCTGTCTGCTTTGAGTTGTTAGTAATCTCTCCCGTATGCACTTGACCTGCTCCACTATCTACTATACTAAGTCAGGTTCAATCAACCCTGACTCACCTACCTCGAACCATCCAATGGGAGATCTACATTTTCGCCCATACAAAGCTTCATAAAGTGCCATCCCGATTCTGGAATGATAACTATTATAGTATTTGAACTATATAAGAGGTAAGTGGTCATCCCAACTACCCTTGAAGTCTAGCGCACACGCCCGAAGGGTATCCTTGAGTGTCAAAATTATGCGCTCACCCTGGCGATCTGTTTGAGGGTGAAAGGTTGTACTAACATTAACTTGTGTCCCCAGTCCTTTCTAAAAGGACCTCCAGAAGTTGGCAATGAATTGTGCTCCTCTATCAGACCTAACAATTTCCCTAAGATAGACCCCTACATAATCTTCAACCATAAAATTAGTCCTGACTGGTAAGAAGTGGGCTGATTTTGTTAGTCTATCAACAATTACCCAAATAGAGTCAAACTTGTGATGCGATCGAGGTAACCCTGTAATAAAATCCATATTAATTGCTTCCCACTTCTACAAAGGAATGGCTATCTCCTGAACTAGCCCAGCGGGCTTTTGTTTCTCAATCTTCACCTATTGGCAGTTAGGACACTGTGCCACAAACTCAGCAACGTCCTTCTTCATATCGTGCCACCAATAGATCTCTTTAATATCATGGTACATGTTCGTCAAACTAGGGTTAATAGAATAACGGGAATGATGTGCCACTTCCATAATTAGATGCGGAAGCCCTGTAACATTCGAAATACACAATCGACCACTATATCTAAGAACTCCATCTCCTGCTAAATCAAATGCTAAAGTTTGTTGATTCTGAGCCTTGGCTCTGAGCTGCTTTAAGCTAGGATCCTCTTGTTACCGTGATTTTACTTCTACAACTAGCGATGATACGGCTGTGTCCTGAATTGTTACCCCACTATCTTCTTCCTCTAACAATCTGACTCCCAAGCTTGCTAATTGATAAAGCTCTCGCACTAGCTCACGCTTCTCAACACCTAAATATGATAAACTACTCATATATCTTTGACTGAGAGCATCAGCTACCAAATTTGCCTTTCATGGATGATATAAAATGTCCACATCGTAGTCTTTCAGTAACTTAAGCCATCGACGTTGTCATAGATTTAACTCTTTCTAGCTAAAGATATATAGAAGGCTTTTATGATCTGTGAAAATATCAACATGAACACCATACAAATAGTTTCTCCAGATCTTTAGCGCATGCACAACTGCAACCAACTCTAAATTATGTGTCATATAGTTCTTATCATACTTTCTCAACTGCCTTGAAGCATATGTGATAACCTTACCATGTTGCATTAGAACACTTCCCAACCCAACACCAGAAGCATCACAATACACCGCATAGCCTTCTGAACCGTCTAGCAATGCAAGATGTCAACCTGTCCTTCAGCTCCTGGAAACTATGCTCACAAGCCTCAGTCAACTGGAACTTAGCTTCTTTTTTAGTCATCTTCATTAATGGGGCTAAAATTGAAGAAAACCCCTCTACAAACCTTCTATAGTACCCAACTAACCCTAAGAAACTACAAACCTCAGTTGGAGTCATGAGTCTGGACCAAGTCTTCTCAGCCTCAATCTTTTGTGTATCAATTGCAATGCCTGCATCTGATACAATATGGCCTAAGAAAGCTACAATGTCCAACCAGAACTCACACTTAGAAAACTTTGCATAAAGTTCTTGGTCTCGAAGAACCTGAAGGACTGCTCTCAGATTATTTGTATTTTCATCGTTTGAACGTGAATACACCAAAATATCACTAATAAATAAAATCACAAACAAGTCTAGACACGGCTTGAATATACTAATCATCAGGTCCACGAACATTGTTGGGGCATTAGTTAATCCAAAAGACATTACCACGAACTCAAAGTATCCATATCTAGTTCTAAAAGTTGTCTTTGGAACGTCTTTCTCCCGAACTCATATCTGGTGGTTCATTGATCTTAAATCAATCTTTGATAAACAGTTAGCACCTCGAACAGATCAAACAAGTCATCTATCCTCGGAAGGCGATACTTATTCTTTATAGTTGCCTTATCCAGCTGTCGGTAATCAATACACATTCTTAGTGAGCCATCTTTCTTCCTTACGAACAACACTGGTGCACCCCATGGTGAAGCACTAGGCCTAATAAAGCATTTATCCAGTAAGTCTTTCAGCTGATCCTTCAACTCCTTTAGCTCAGCAGGAGCCATTCTACAAGGAGGGATAGATATGGGTTGTGTACTTGGAAGCATATCGATAGCAAAATCAATAAACGCTCGAAAGACTGTAATTCCTTCACGAAAGTTGTTCCTTATATCCTAAGCTTCGGAAAAACTATATATACACAGTTGGTATGCACATATAAACAGTTCATAATCAATCTAAAATCAACAAATTTGCCATATTACCCCAACTTGTCGAAACGTCCGTAGAAATACATAAAAATAACCATAAAAGGGTCCCGAGATGATTACCTAAGTTAACCAAAGTGTAAACCTTGAACAAACATCAATAACTACAAATTTATATCTTCAAAAACTAGCTCCAAACGCAGCTAATAGAAGGGAAAAACGATTACAATGTGTAGGAATTACGTTTCTAGGCACAGGGGCAATGTTTAATGGTAGAAATTGTCAAAAACTAACCTTCATCATGCTAGAACTCCATAGGAACCCTCTATTAAGCTTTCACTCTGGTTTGGAACTGAAATGAAATGTTTTCATGGCTTAAAACGTTAAATAAGCCGACATACCATATTTTTGACCCGACACGGATTGTGCCCTAGCAATCCCTAGTAAAACCCTCATACCTTCTTACTCTGATATCGGTTTGATACGGAGTTTTGTGTGTTGCAAACTAGACTTGTAGGCCTTCGGTTTAATGGGTGATAGGCCTTCTAACATTTTATATATGGGGAGAAAATATCGAAGTCATTTGACCAAAAGTTTAGAGAAATCATTAAAAAGGAACTTACGATAAGTTTCGCCAACTTTTATTTTGCTCTTACTTAACTTCAAAACTTGAGATACAACCCTTGAACATTTAAAATATGACATACCACATCTTTTTTAATTTATTACTCATCTTACTTGTCTTTCCACGAGCATACGAGTTAATTTAGACGTTTTGAAAAGTAGGGGTGTTACATCCTTCCCCCCTTAGAAACATTTTTCCTCGAATGAAAAAAAATATGAGTCACGCTGTTAAGTTTGTCAATATCCAGGAACCTAAAATGCAAAAAGTCTAACCTAGGCGTCTTACATGATGACATAAATTGCTAAGGACTATAGCTAGGCAATAACAGTGCAAGTAAATATACAACGACAACAACAATAATAATAAGCAACAATATAAAAGAATCAGATAGGTATCTTACCTTACTACACCAATATAAATTGATATGCCATCACCCTGGGATATGAAACAAGTGAGGGTATTTGGACCTTATGCCATCCACAGCTTCACAGGTCATCTCTTCTCTATTCTTGTTTCTCCACAATACTTTAACCGAAGCCGCCTCTTTGGTCTTCAATTTACGGACCTGTCGATCTAATATGGCAACTGGAGTTTCCTCGTAGGATAACTCCTCTGTGATCGAAACATTCTCAACTGGTACAACCTAAGAAGGGTCTCCTACTCACTTCTGTAGCATACATACATGGAAAACTGGATGAGCAGATTCTATCCCCGAAGGAAATTCTAACTCATAAGCCACTCGTCCTACACTCCGAATGATCCGGTATGGCCTAATGAATCTTTGACTAAGCTTGCCTTTTTTGCCAAATCTCATAACCCCCACCCTTGATAGGCGAGACTTTTAAGAATACCCAGTCATCGACGCAAAAATTTAAGTCCCTTCATCGCACATCTCAGTATGACTTCTGTCGACTTTGAGTTCTTAGCAACCTCTCCCGTATGAGCTTGACATGCTCCACTGTCTGATGTACTAAGTCGGGTCCAATCAACCCTGACTCACCTACCTCGAACCACCAAATGGGAGATCAACATTTTTTCCCATACAAAGCCTCATAAGGTGCCATCCCGATACTGGAATGATACCTATTATTGTATGCAAACTCTATAAGAGGTAAGTGCTCATCCCAACTCCCCTTAAAGTCTAGCGCACACCCCCGTAGCATATCCTCCAGTGTCAAAATTGTGCGCTCAACATGGACATCTGTCTGAGGGTTAAAGGTTGTACTAAGATTAACCTGTGTCCCCAGTCTTTTTTGGAAGGACTCCCAAAAATTGACGGTGAATTGTGCTCCTCTATCAGAGATAATAGATACTAGGACACCGTGCAACGTAATAATTTCCCTAATATAGAGCCCAGCATAGTCTTTGGCCATAAAATTAGCCCTGACTAGTAAGAAGTAGGCTGATTTTGTTAGTCTATCAACGATTACCCAAATAGAGTCTATCTTGTGATGCGTTCGAGGTAACCCTATAATAAAATTCATATTAATTGCTTCCCACTTCCACAAAGAAGTGGCTATCTCCTGAACTAGCCCAACGAGATTTTGGTGCTCAACTTTCACCTGGTGGAAGTTAGAACATTGTGCCACAAACTCAGCAATGTCCTTCTTCATCCCGTGCCAATAATAGATCTCCTTAATATCATGGTACATCTTCGTTGAACCGGGGTGAATAGAATAACGGGAATGATGTGCCTCTTCCATAAATAGATGCAGAAGCCCTGCAACATTCAGAACACACAATAGACCACTATATCTAAGGACTCTATCTTCTGCTAAATCAAATGCTAAAGTCAGTTGAATCTGAGCAGTGGCTCTGAGCTGCTCTAAGCTAGAATCCCCTTGTTGCCGTGATTTTACTTCTATAACTAGAGATGATACGATTGTATCCTAAATGGTTACCCCACTATCTTCTACCTCTAACGATCTGACTCCCAAGCTAGCTAATTGATGAAGCTCTCACGTTAGCTCACGCTTCTCAAAACCTAAATATGATAAACTACCCACAAATCTTCGACTGAGGACATCAGCTACCACATTCGCCTTTCCTGAATGATAAAAAATGTCCACGACGTAGTCTTTCAGTAACTCAAGCCATCAACGTTGTCGCAGATTTAACTATTTCTGTCTAAAGATATATTGAAGGCTATTATGATCTGTGAAGATGTCAACATGAACGACATACAAATAGTGTCTCCAGATCTTTAGCGCATGCATAACTGCAACCAACTCTGAATCGTGGGTCGGATAGTTCTTCTCACTCTTTCTCAACTGCCTTAAAGCATATGCAATAAACTTACCATGTTGCATTAGAAGACATCCCAACCCAACAACGAAAGCATCACAATACACCACATAGCCTTCTGAACCGTCTAGCAATGCAAGAACTGGTGTTGATATCAACCTTTCCTTCGGCTCCTCGAAACTATGCTCACAAGCCTCAATCCACTGGAACTTAGCTGCTTTTTGAGTCAGCTTCGTTAATGGGGCTGAAATTGAAGAAAACCCCTCCACAAACCTTCTGTAGTTCCCAGCTAACCCTATGAAACTATGAACCTTAGTCGGAGTCATGGGCCTGGGCCAAGTGTTTACGGCCTCAATCTTTTGTGTATCAACCGCAATACCTGCATCTGATACAATATGGCCTAAGAAAGCTGCATAGTCCAACTTGAACTCACACTTAGAAAATTTTGCATAAAGTTCTCGGTCTTGAAGAACTAGAAGGACTGCTCGCAGATGATTTGCATGCTCATCTTTTGAACGTGACTACACCAAAATATCATCAATAAATAGAATCACAAATAAGTCTAGATACGGCCTGAATATACTATTCATCAGGTCCATGAACACTGCTGGGGTATTAGTTAATCCAAAAGACATTACCAAGAACTCAAAGTGTCCCTATCTAGTTCTAAAAGTTGTCTTTGGAACGTCTTTCTCCCGAACTCATATCTAGTGGTACCCTAATCTTAAATCAATCTTTGAGAAACACTTAGCACCTTGTAACTGATCAAAGAAGTGATCTATCCTTGGAAGGGAATACTTATTCTTTATAGTTGCCTTATCCTGTTATCGGTAATCGATACACATTCTTAGTGAGCCATCTTTCTTCCTTACGAACAACACTGGTGCACCCCATAGTGAAGCACTAGGCCTAATAAAGTCTTTATCCAGCAAGTCTTTCAGCTAATCCTTCAACTCCTTTAGCTCAGCAGGAGCCATTCTATATGGAGGGATAGATATGGGTTGTGTACTTGGCATCATATCGATAGCAAAATCAATTTCCCGTTCTGGAGGGATACCAGGGAGATCATCTGGAAATACATCTAGAAACTCATTAACTATCGGAATAGAGTAAAGAGTCGGTGGTTCTGCGTCTATATCATAAACGTGAACAAGATGATAAATACAACCCTTGGTAATCATCCTCCTCTCTTTAAGATGGGAAATAAACCTACCTTTCGGCGTTGATATATGGCCTTTCCATTCCCGAACTGCCCCTCCAAGAAAGTGGAATCTAACAATCTTTGTCTGGCACTCAACATTAGCATAACAAGATGCTAACCAGTCCATACCCATAATGATGTCAAAATCGACCATCTCTAACTCTACGAGATCTACAAGGGTCTAAGGGTTGATAATTTGTACCGTGCAACCTCGATAGACTCTCCTGGTAACAATAGACTCACCAACTAGTGTAGATACAATAAAAGGTCTATCTAATGACTTTGCTACTATACATAACTTCCCCGCAATAAATGGAGTAACATAAGACAGAGTAGATCCACGATCTATCAAAGCATAAACACAATGGGAGCAAACAATCAATGTACCTGTCACAACATCTGGTGATGACTCTGAGTTCTGTCAGCCGGTTAATGAATATGTATGGTTTTGTCCACTACCAGAACAAGATGCTCCTTCTCTACCTCCACCTCTACCTCTATGTGCTAAAGTCTGGGGTCCACGCCCTATAGACTGTGCTGATGAGGAGGAACCTACTGCTGACCTGGTTGGCTGACCTATACCACCCTGACCTATAGTAGGACAATTTCTCCACCCATTCCCATCCTGTCCACAAGAATAACAACTTGTGGAACCTTGTCTGCACCTCCCGAAATGCATCCTACCGCAAGTAGCACAATGCAGTGGGGTTCTCCTAGCCTGGCCTGAACCCCTCTGTTGTTGTGAGCCTGATGCTCGTGAAGCCTAACCTGGGCCTGACGATCAAATCTACTACCCTAGAACTGTGCTGGTGGAGGTCTAGGTAGCCTAATAGAATATCAGGGTCTGGGACCATCCTAAAAATCTCCCTGCGAACCAGCAGGCCTAGCCCTCTTCTGTCTCTCTTTCTCTCGACCCTTTCACTCATATACTGTACATGTCGGCGATCCTCTATGGCTTGTGCAAAATGACTGAATTTGTGAGATATCCATATTATCACTTAGTGTAGCGATAGAACAAGCATCGATATAGTCTAAGTCGATCCCTCTGACAAATCTACGCACTATATCATGCATTGTATCAACAAATGCTAGTGCATATCTAGCCAATGAATCAAATCTCAGCCCGTTCTCTTGTACACTCATGCTGCCCCATCGGAGGTTCAGAAACTTGTCCACCCAGCCATGTCTAATCTCTCGAGGAAAATAGTGATCTATGAAAACTTCTGTAAAGTTATCCCAAGTGGGTAGGGATGCATTTTTCGCGTAGATCTCTCCCAACTCTCGTACTACAATACTGCAACATCCCGCAATGGAAATGCTGCTAACTCAACTAACTCAGTCGCTCAGCATGCATTACTCTAAATATCTTATGAAGCTGATCAATAAAGTGCTGAAGGTCTTCTCTACAATTTGTCCGTGTAAACTTTGGAGGATTCAAAGCAAGAAATTCACGAACTCTCGAACTTTCAGCCCTTCAGAAGGTCCGGCAACATCTGGCTCAACTGGTTGGCACTCTGCAGTTACTCACTGTGCTAACATACATACTGCACTCTTGAAATCCTGATCAGATGGAATAGGAGGAAATAGAGGAGGTACCGCTAGTGGAGCCGGAAGTCTTGTAGCCCTCGGAGGCTCCTGAAGCAGTGGAGCAACTATAGGGGGCTGAGAGCCGGGATCTGACAATTGGCTACCTCCACCTGTGTTACCTTGGCAGTACCCTCGTTTGCAGTTGTTTCTAGCCCCTGGCTAGTTGTAGTCTGTCTAGTGTCAGTCATCTCTATCTGCATACAAATATCAATTATAAGCCAGAAACCTCAACCCTTAAGACATCGCTCTATAGCACGAGGTGAGAAAAAGAAGGATAGTCATTCTAACATGCCCGGTAGCTTCTTGCTTATCAGATGTGGTTCACAACTTATTTATAAACAAGACTCTACTATACATGGCTTGCAGACTCCCTAGGATACGACGTTGCTCTGATACCAAGTTTGTCACGCCCCAAACTCGAGGGGCGCAACTGGCTCCTAATGCCAAAACTCATGCCCGAGCCGACCCTGCTGAACCATTTGCTACTAGCGCAAGGCAGCCACACGCAATCAAGAAAACAAACAAGTATATCTCGTCTTAAAACTAAGCCCTCGGCTGGCAAGGCCCCTGTCAACTGATCTATGAAAGAAACAGCTAGTCCTAGGAGATCATATAAATAAAAATCAAACTAGCACAGAAGTCCTGATTGGGCCGTCGAGGCCACCATGATATCTATACTAAAACTAAAAGAAGGTATATATCAATACAATACATCAAACAACTCAGACGCTTCAACAAACCAACAACATACGCCAGTATGGCCATAACGTAGCTATACACCCGACACATTTGTTCGCAAGCCTCTAAGAGTAGTCAAGATTAGCGGGACAGGGCCCCAGCCTACCTATAAAGATAAATACAACAAAAGGTAACAAACCTCACAAACGTCAATCCTGCTGCTGAGAAGGTCTACTTGGTCGTCTGTCAGGACCTGCAAGCAGGAATGCAGCTCCCCCAAGGCAATGGGGCGTCAGTACAAAACAATGAACAGAGTATGGAAGGCAATAGACTATGAGAAGGTATCCTGATATACTGGAATAATCTGATAAATAAATCAAGGATAAGATAAGTGTACTGACCTGCTCCTAAATCTAAACTTGTCAAATATAATAAAACAACAACCTAACAAGGTCCCCATAAGCTCGTTAGGTACAACCATTCACACAAGACCACCTACTCAGGCCCCCATAAGCCTAGAAGGTGTCAATCAACTTATATATCGGTAGTCCCCTAACACCGTAGGCAGTGACATAGCCCTCCTAGGCATCAATATAGCCCCGTAGGCAGCACATAGCCTTTTAGGCATTAACATAGCTTATAGACAACTCATAGACCTCTTAGGCAACAACATGGCCTTGTAGGAAGCACGTAGCCTTCTTAGGCGTCAATATAGCCTTGTAGGTAGAACATAGCCCTTCTAGGCATAGATCACATTCCTGAAGCTAACCACAATAGCCCCAAGGGCAACAATAACAATCCAATTGCTAAAAGCGAGCAATTTAGTTATAAGCAACCTATACAAATAACCTCTAAGTCATGTCCAACTTAGGGACGCTACTAACTGAATAAGAATCCCGATAAAGGAGGATTATATCAACTCGAGCAGCCAACAATCAACAGTAATGGCTACAAGTGTAACAAGGATAACAACCCAATTACATTGCTCCTAAGCTTTAAGGAAACATGCCGTAGGTAGGGAATAGCCTTAACATACTTTTCCAATTAACGCTCGAAAAACTGTATTTCTTTCACGAAAGTTGCTCCTTATGTCCTAGGCTTCGCAAACACTATATATACACAGCTGGTACGCAGCTATAAAAAATTCATAATTAATCTTAAATTGGCAGATTTGCCATATTGTCCCAACTTGTTGAAACGTCCGTATAAATTCATAAAAACAACCATAAAAGGGTCCTGAGATAATTACCTTAGTTAACCAAATGTAAACCTTGAAGAAACACCAATAACTACAAATTTATATTTTCAAAAAATAGCTCCAAACACAGCTAATAGAAGGGAAAAATGATTGCCGCGTGTAGGGATGACGTTTCTTGGCACGGGGGTAATGTTTAATGGTAGAAATTGTCAAAAACTAACCTTCATCATGCTAGAACTCCATATGAAACCTCTTAAGCTTTCTCTCTGGTTTGGAACTGAAATGAAATGTTTTCATGGCTTAAAACGTTAAATGAACCGACATACCATATTTTTTACCCGACCCGTTTTTGGCCCGACAGTCCCTAGTAAAACCCTTATAACTTTTTACTCTGATGTCGGTTTGATACGGGGTTTTGTGCATTGAAAACTAGACTTTTAGGCCTTCGATTTAATGGGTGATATGATTTCTAAATATTTACATATTGGGAGAAAACACCCAAGACATTTTTCCCAAATTTTAGAAAAATCTTTAAAAAAGAACTTACGATAACTTTCACTAACTCTTATTTTTCCACTT